>MU390372.1:0-86993 GCA_022578715.1 Nemania sp. FL0916 | reverse complement strand
AATAACGTTATAAAAATATTATCGTTATTTTATTCCGTTTTTATTATTATTTATTAAAACTCGATAACGTATTTAAATATTAATTTTTTTTGTTTAATAAATAAAAGTTTACGTTCGGTTTATCGTTTTTTTTCCGGGTTTCCGAATATTTTTTTAAATTTAATTTTAAAAACTTCGTAATTTTTAAAAAAAATTTTAATTTTGTTTTTTTAATTTTCTTTATCGGTATTATTAAAATAGTTTTTAAAAATTAGTTCGAATTACGTAAATATTAATCTATTTAAATATTTTACCGTATAAAAACTTTTTTTATTTAATCGGTTATTTTTTCGACCTCGTTTTTATTATTAGTTTAATTAGTTTTAAAACTTTTTTTATAATATTTAAAATATGTTTTTATTTTCGTTAAAAATTTTCGAATTTTTCCGTTATTATTATTAAATTTTTTTAGTTTAACTAGTTAATATATCGAACTTATTAATTTATTAATAATTACTATTATAATTTATCGTATAATTTTTATAACTTGTTTTATTTATTCGTAATTAATAATATAAATAATAATATATATATATATATTTTTTTTTTAAAACGCTGATACGTTTTTAAAGTTAATTAATTAATTACGCCGTATTTTATTAAACTATTATATCGATTCGGGTATTTCCGTTATTATTTAATATTTAATATTTAAATAAAATTATTTAAAATATAACGATTGTTATAAAAAGGTATTTATAAAATACAAATAAGTTCCGATAAAAGTTAAAATTAATTTATGTTTAAAATAAAATATTAAATAAATTAAAACAATATAATAATAAAAAATTAAATCGTTAAAAAGTTTTTCCCGATAATTAAATTTTAAAAATTAACTAAAGTTTAAATTAAATAATAAAAAAAAATAATTAGTTATATAAAAAATCGTTATAAATTATATAGATATTTTTTTTTCGTATTATATTTATATTTTTAAACTGTTTAAATTATTTAAAATTTTAAAACTTTTAAATATTTTAAACAATTTTATTTAAAATATTTAACGCGTTTTAACATTTAAAACTTTTAAATACGTTTTACGTAACATTTATTTTTTTTTTAAAATATATATCCTTTTTAAATATACCGCCCGTGTTTTAATGTCTTCTTGCGCCCCGCGTTAGGCCGGCTTATTAGGTCACTTTTCCGTTGGTTCGTAACAATAAATATAAATATTTAAAAAAAATTTAAAAATTTTTTTATTAATAAATTTATTATTTTTTTATTAATTATAATAATATATATATATTTTAAATATATTAAAAAAAACTTTAATAAAATTAAAATTTAATAATTATAAAAATAAATATTATAATTTAATATTATATTTTTTTTAATATATATATAAAATTTAAATAATAAAAATTAATATTATTTATTATTAATATAAATTAAAATTTTAAAAATAAATTTATTAAAAATATTATTTTATATTTAAATTAATTTTTAAAATTTTAAATATTTATTAAAATTTAATATATAAAAATAATATTATTAAATATATTATTAATTAAAATAATTAATAAAATATTAAATTATAAATTTTATTTAATAATTTTATAAATAAAAAATATATTATTTTTTAATATTTATTTATATTAATAATTTATATTTTTATAATTAATTTTTAATTTATTAATAAATATAAATATATTAAAAATTTATATTATAATAATAAATAATTAAAAAAATTATTTAAAAATTTTTATTATATTATTTTAATTTTTAATTTTTTATTAATTTAATTATATTTTTTAAAATATTTATTAATTATAATAAAATTAATATATATATTATAATATTTAATAAAAAATTATTATATTTTATTAAAAAAAAATCGAGTTTTATTTTTAATTTTTTAATTAAATAATCGAAAATTTATAAAAATAATTTTAATATATTAAAATAATTAAAATAATTTAAAAATTAATTTTTTTTATTATTAATTTTATAATATTTTTAATATTAATATATAATTTATATATTATATTTAATTTAAATAATAATTTTAATATTATTTAAATTTTTATTAATAATTATTATTAATAAATTTAAATAATTATAAATAATTAATTAAATAATATTTATATTAAAAAACTTTATAATAATTTTAAAAATTAAATAATAAAAATTATATAAAAATTATAATTAAATAATAAAAATTTTAATTAAATTATAAAAATTATAATAAAATAATAATAATTATAATAAAATAATAAAAATTATAATAAAATAATAAAAGTTTTAATTAAATTATAAAAATTTTAATTAAATTATAAAAATTTTAATAAAATAATAAAAATTTTAATTAAATTATAAAAACTTTAATTAAATTATATAAATTATTTTAATTATTTTAAAAACTTTATAATAAAATTAATAAAATATAATAATAATTATAAAAATTATAAAATATATATAATAAAATTAATAATATAATTAAATTATTAATAACTTTTTATAATTTAAAACGCGTTTTTAATTATAAATAAAAGTTAAGAAAGTTAAATTATTATTTTATTAACAATCCCGAAAGTTATATGTGTAGTATGGGTGCAACTGGGTGGGGCGCGACAAGTCAACTGCCGGGTACAGTACTGTACCGGGTAGCCAGTCCAGAACCAGGACTATGCTGCAGGGTCTCTGCTTACTTGTTCTTTGGCCCGAATTCTCTCCAATAGAGCTATGTTGAGAAGATATGAATTTGAAAGGTCACTCAATTGCATCATTGGTTCCCTAACACCGGTCGAATAGGAGTATACTTGGTCCATTTTACGCGATATACCGATTTGGGTATCTCGCATTGTGGGGTACATGCCTTGATAGGATGCAAGTCACTCATGCACGATTGAAGTGGCACAACGACGTGTTCGGAGTAGCAGTGCTACTCTTGTCGTGCTTCAGGCAATTGGCTATTTGATAGCCGATGTGCGCTTGATGCTCGGCACAATCAACGTTTGAATTTTGCTCATAGCATGATCAAGCTCCTACCGGAGTTGCAAACTTCTGTATGATGTTGAAGAGCAACACAACTACAGTAATTCCGTCCTCGGAGTCGAGCGGTCAGCGCCTTACCATTGGGTTTGGTGAGCCTAACGTGTGTCAAGAACCATGAGATCTGAGCTGCCGTGCTCGGCAGCATAAGAAATGTTCCCTGCACCGAAGGGGCCTAACCGGGCACACTTGCCTTTCTGAGCAGCGCCAGGAGAGAGGATAGCACGTAACAACCAACCATTGTGCAGTCTTAGGACAGCCTCAGCGGGGAGAAGCGCGTTATGGGGCGCTTGAAACACGTGCCTGAGTGCTCCGGGGACGCCTTGCAAGACGATGGAATTTGACGTGGAGGTCGGGGCCCAACTCACCAGCGAATGAACGATTGCCACACCGCTGCCCCAAAAGGGCAACATGCAGACGTGCGGAAAGGGCCAGGATCGCTTCAACTAGTCGATTCGACTATGGGCCCCGATAAAAGATCTAAAATGCATGTCCACAGGAGTAAGTAGCGCTATGGACATGTTCTGTCACAATCTTGGTGCGTCGAGGGGGAATGATCGTGAAGCTTGGTGGCGCATTAGTACCGGAGGTGTGCTGGGTGGTGTCTAGCCTTTGTGGTGGGTTGGGCAACGGTCCGTCATCGGCTTGTAATACTTGTAATGACCAAGATGTTGCTATGACAAGAAGCCAGGTAGACCACGGCAGCAGCAGAAAGATCCGATGAGTTGGTAAATTGTAGATGGCTGCTGGAAAAAGCCTCGCAGGGAGGGTGTTCGATGCAACGGTTGCTTTCAACCGTCTACGTGAAGCATGAGGATGGCTAGCTAGGTTAAGTGAAGAGCTGCACTCGTAGGGATATGAAAAAGGACGAGGGCCAGTCGCCCAGCCCATAAAAATCAAGAGTGATGTTGAAGTAGTATTTTCACCGGCAGACGGGCGTTCCTATTCGACGAACAGGTTGCATCTGCATTGAATACGACGATGGCAGTTCTTCTCATCCACTGCATCGCAGCTATGCATCCTCTTCCCGCAGTCCAGCCATTTTTGCTATTTCGCGCTTGTAAGAAACGATAAGCGACGGCGAGAGCGTTAAAATTTGGCCTACCATACCGACCAGTGGCAGTTCGATGTCGGTTGCTGTCCCGTGCCGATACAACAACTAGTTCTAGTTCAATTGGCGGCTCGAATAAGTCTTCATAAACCTAAAGTAGGTAGGCATAATTATACCAGACTGAGCCAAGTTGTCCACGTCCAACTCGGCAATGGTCGCCACGATGGTTGTAGTGGTGGCATTGGGGCGAGCATGCCATAGAGGATGTCAATTTCATTGCAACCGAGCCGGTTCAAAATAGCTACTCTTCCAACACGATACACACACCCATCGACCTTGCTTTGTAGTTGGCCAATTGGTTTGGGTGACAAAGCGATAGAAGGACAACAAATTTTTTTCTCAGTACGATACGAATTTCAGCATTATTGGGCGGTCGTTTCCTCATTGGTAATTCCATAGGCAATGGTAAACAGTGCACAGAATAAGGTATCCAGAGAGAAAAGAAATGAGAAGAGGAAAAAAGAAAAGGAAAGATCACAGACGATTCCAGATTCGAGGTGGCCAAGCGGCCCATTCGTACCTTCCACTAAGCGCCTGCTAAGAGACCTTACGATTGTAGGTGGCAACACGCCTGCGGCCTCTCATCGTAGCTGCCGTCGACGCTATAATCTCAGGCGGGTCTAGGCGCTACCCATCAAGTATAGTGCCTACAGCATGTACAGTATGTACAGTACCTTCCATATCTACCTAACCTAACCTCTAACATACGTGTATCTCACACTAACAGGATGATGCCCAAATCTCTAACTGCCGTCTCTCTCCTTTACACTTACCTGGCCGTCTCTCTCTATTATTAGGTGCCTCGTGGTTTTTGCTCTGTTTGAGAGTTCCTGGTGTGCCACAATCTGCCAACACTGATATTTTCGATGCTATTGAAGAATAGCATTGCTCTGGCTTGGAAGAATCTGGAATGCATGTTGCCAAATGCCGCAATTGATCCACGTTGAAGGAGACGGGAGCTTGGCTGGTTGGCGGTTCGATGTCCCAACCTAGCCTCCGCCAATCGCCTGCAATACCACATTGGCTATGCACTCATACATACATACATACGGGCATCAGACATACATACATATTGCTACATGCGATGGGGTTGCTAAGCAGGCCAATGCAGCCGCTGTCGCCGCCCACCCTGTCGACAGACCACCCGCGCTCGCTGGGACTGGACGCTGCCGGGACTGGATGCTGCCCATGCTATCTCGCTGGATACGTATAAGTTTCTGACCAACGGGGTAATATGTCATCTTCGTGCGTACTGCCTTCGCTCTGTGGTGGAGATCGCGCCGCTGGACAGCATCGCAGCATTGGTCGATTCGTCGATTGCACGGTCGCCCATTCTCAGCTGCCCCCACACACATCATTCGTGGACTGGCTGATGTGTCTGCGGTTGTTCGCCAGTGTCGTGGGTGTCGTGGGTGTCGTGGGCGGCGCCAGGGTTCGCACCCAAACGACTGCGCCTGAGTCCGAGCCCTGCGGAGCTATGACACACCACGCTTGCTCATCATCAGGTACCCAGGGACCTCCCTCGATGATGCGCCGTATCGTCACGCCTCCGAGTCTGCCCGCAGGTCTCTCCTGGCCCGGCTCGTCTTGGCTGTCATCCGTAATGTGTTGTGTTGTACTGTGCTGCCCTGTGCCATACTATGCTTGGTGATACTGTATAGGAGTGCCGTCGAAGGTTGAGATCGTATGTAAGTGAGCTTGTGTCAGCGCACACCCCAGTCGGTTCCTTCACCCTGCTCCCGAATCCACGTCTCTCGTGATGCCATGTTGCTCCAATCGTTATAACTAGTTAATAGCTGATCTGATCCGTCAATTGAGGCACTCACACTTTTTGATGTACGAAAATTCCATCCCGCCTTACTAGACGTACACCTACATATACCATCTGGGCATTGGGGCGCTGCCTCTCGAGCTTCTCCCAACGACCCAAGCCAGTACCACTTCCCCAGAATCCTTTCCTTGCACCGTGGATATCCATCGTTAGGCCGCAGCAGGGTCTAGCTACTATATATCTAATCACATCCGTGTGAACTGAAAGGCCCACTCGATCTTAGTTACCCAGGACCCTGATAGTGTTTTACCCTTGCCCCCTTGACGGATATAAGGAGAAGTCAGCCTCTTGCTCTCGATTTTTGAGGGTAAAGCCATCATATCCGAAGCCGACGTATCTGTTTCTTCTTCAGCGACATAATTCACCATGGCTCGGAGGAGGGATACCACCAGCCAGTCGAATCACACCACCAGTACCCGGCATACGAGGCACAGCTCCGACTCATACGACTCGGGAAGCACCAACCCTTCATCTTTATACGATAGCCCGCCACCATCAACAAAGGGCTCAATACCACGGACTCAGAAAACTCAGTCATCATCATACCGCGAGGATCTTTCGCCAGCTACGAGCCTATATCCACGCTCATCGGTAGAGACATACTCATCACGGGCATCATACGAGGATGAGGAATCCGAATTTGGTGATGACCTTGAATTCCCGGAGATTCCCCCATTGCCTATATACCGGCACGATATCGAGGATATTAATGTTCGGCCGTCTACACCCGAGGACTTTGCTGCTCTCTTCCCATCCATGAATAAGCTCATAATCCGCCACGATGATCTGACACCAGATGGCAATATGAATCTTCGTGTGGATACGGTCATATATGGGCGTCGAAAGAAGACGATACAACTTTTCCACTTAAGAATGCGGGACCTGGCCAGGCGGGAATTCTCCCTTCGACGGTATTGCCGGGACTCTGGTCGTGAAGTCTGCAACTCAAAACGCAAATATATTGACCCAGCTGAGACACGGCATCCGAGGCTACAGAAATCAGTCTCGACCGCTGTGAAGACTCTCACATGCCGACCTACGCTACGCCGGTCAGCGACTTCGGGGTCTCTGTTTACTCCTAGAAGCCGTCCCGGGACGAGCCAATCCACAGCGGCAGCCGACGAGGAGGCTCTGAATGGCTTCGACCATCCTTTCCCGTATGAGCCTAAGCCAAAGGCGCGCCCTGTCCCCACGAATACCATCAAGTTAGAGTTCTCCAACTACGCACGGGTAGACGTCAAGCGCCGCGGACACATGGCCAAGAAATACGAGTTTGAATGGTGGCAGCACAAGTACGCTTGGAGGAGGATCGTCGACAAGTTGACGGGAACAATAGCCTTCCATCTATTCCGCGACGCCGAGCACACTCCTGTTGCACACGTGGTCCCCGAAACTCGGTCCCCTAATCAAGTCGCCATTGATGAACATGCCGGCGGATGGATTCCCCCCTACCATATGTGGATAAGTGATGAAAGCTTAATCAATGTGCAGACAGATGTCGCAGAGTGAGTGCACCAACTTTTTTTCACGTTACGAGCGACTCCAATGCCAACCCTACCGGATTTCTAATATCTAACCGCCTTATAGCGTCGTTGTGGCAACAGGCCTCATGGCCGTCGTTGATGACTGTATCAAGTCGCGATGGCAGCAAAACAAGACCCGCGTCCGGCGCTTCAGCCTGCCTGACGTCGAATTTGTACGGCCTCGCTCAATTATGCAGCATCTGCTCCACCGCCGCTTCTCAGACCATCACGGGCAGCGCCCTCAGAGCCCGCTTCGTTCTCAGAAGGCCGTGGCTGCCTACTAGGCAGTCCAACAACCGGCAGTTCGAAACCGACAGAAGGCTCTGACCCGGACTAATCGTTCCGTTGAAACAGTCACAGCCGAAATACAACCTAAGTGGCCTTGGGTAGGCAGCCTGCCTTGCATTGTCGCTTTGCATTTTACTCTACCGACCAGGGGCTAGAAAAGGAAGGGGATTCAATACAGTACCTAAGCATAGCCGCTTTCTTTATTGGCGACCGCATCCGCAATACCATCCGCCCTAACTACCTGTCGCAACGCCTCATCGGCACATCTCGGGAAGCTGAGGCTCTTCCCGCGGACGAGCCTTTTGAATCCACATTCTCATTCGCTTCATAGACCGAATATCTCGTCATATTCTCTTCTTATTGGTCTATGGGTTTTTGCACTTCTGAAATACTGCCCTTTTTTAATCAACCAGTCGCCCGACGCGCTATCGAACCTCTCCTTGAGTCATTCGGTTTCGGAGGCTGCATTTCACATCATGAACATTAAGACCATTGTCGGTGCATTTCTTGGCGTTGTTTCTCTTTTCTTCTCTATCAAACTATACGTTTAATATACAGCTCATGTACAGTATCATCCGGCTCATCCAACTAAGGCACCTCACAATACCACGCTACTTACGTGGGTAGCTGGGTGCCCAACCAGTCCAAATCTGCACCATCGTTTCTTTTCTTCTTTTTCTTTTCTCGCGCAGCCGCATGGCGTGGCATTACACGGCACAATGCGCGACGCAGGGCGCAGTGGTCGGGTCGGGTCGGGTCGGTCGGCGTTTTCAGCATTTGGCTCTTGGGTCAACTGGATCAAAAATCGTTTCATCGTTTCTTCCTTGCTTTCAATTTGAGTCATGTGTACATGAAACAATTCTTATTTTCTAATTGAGTCGGCTTCCGATCTATATTTCTATCTTCTGTCCTCGTTTTACCTTCCTTCTTCTTCTCCTTTTCAGTTCGAACTATTTGGCGAAGACTTGGGGCGCAAAATCGGCTTGCTTCTCATCTCACAAGGGATTTCAATCAATCTGCCAATTGAACAATTGAATGATGCAGGGGACAGACAGGATGTGCGGCTTTCTTAAGCATAGCCGCCGATTTTTTTTTTTGCATGGAACAGGCACTTTTTTTTCTGTATCTCTCTATTTCGGTCGACTGTTTCCTTTCCATAGGTCACTCCACTCGTCTTGATAGATACGTTACGTTCAGTAGCCAAAGAAAAAGATGTCAAACAACAATAAAAAAAATTCATTTGGTTCCATGCCATCATACGACTACCATGCTATTGCCATTGTATACTGCGCTGCGCTGCGCTGTTCGCCGTAGGCCGTCGTGCATGATACGACGTCAATTCTACAGGGCGTTCCTGGAAGACATACATACACGTGCATAGCTACGCACGTACGTAGATGCGTATGTGTGTGTGTAACCTCAGCTTCGACCCGGAGGGATGGATTGGATATATGAACTACCGTACTTCTGACCGTACTATATCGTCATTAAGCAGAAGAAACCCTCTCCACTTTCATTCATGCATGCATGTTCAGGTATCTACGCCTGCGCCTGCGCCTACGCCTCGTGCCCCGACCCGTTGTCGTCGTCTGCAGGGCCAGGGCCAAACCAGCCCCCGAAATCAAGCTTCATCAACAAGCGTTCTATACCGCCCACGCGACGAGGTCTGTATGCCCCGGCCCCATCCCCGTACCCATCCATGATATCGTCATCTCCTGCGGTTTCCTCGCCCTCCATCTCCGCCGCAAAGGCCGAGTCGAGGCTCAGCGTCCGTAATGCGGCGATGGTGTCTTCGATGCCGAACTTGACGCGGCGTTCGACGCCGCGCAGCTGCGCGCGCACGTCGCGCTCCTCGGCGGCAAGGTCCGAGAACGCGTCCACGACGCCCTCGTCCGTCTCCAGGTCCGCTGCGACCCAGACGCCGTGCAGACGGTTCACGAGCGCGACGAGTTGGTCGATCTGCATTAGAAGATCGTAGAGCGGCGTCGTGAATGTCAGCTGGGTTAAGAGCAGGCGGCGCGTTAATGCGCTGAGGTATTGGCCGTGGGCTATGCTGAGGGTTTGGGGGTCACGGTTTGCTTGTGCTCCTTGATGGGTGTTGAGAGATTCGTTGGAGTCTTCGGCCTGTATGCCGCCCTCATTGAGTGCCACTCCGGGAGTTGAATTTTGTGAGATTGAAGTAATGTTATTATCGACTCGTGAGTCTTTCCGAGTGTCCGTCAGCCAGCTATGGAAGTGGGCCCATAGACCTTCAACAACTTCTACCTGCAGGTAGGCTTCGGTTTCCCCAAGGAAAAATATGGCTGCGCTGCTGGTGCTCCAGGTACTACGCATGATCGAGGAACGCAGCGACCAGCGCTCGCGAAGTAACCTCGTCTTAGCGATGCCGCCTTTGGTGTTACCATACGGCATTCTGGGAGGCGGTGGGTGATGGCGGCGGAAAGAGGTGATCTTCCAGAGATCGGTGAGGCGAAGATGAGCACGACGAATGGAGAGAAGGTAGGAATTAATTGCGGTGTATATTTGAAGGTCCGGGTGGGAGAGGAAGAGGTCAAGAGGGGATTGTATTTGCATCGTAAGCGTGACGGGTACTGAGAAAAGGAGATTATGAAAAGGGGTTGGCACAATTGCATCGAGGATCTTGTCGCTGACACGATCGGATCCTTTGACTAAGGGCGCTTCTTCTGTGGCTTTGGAAACATGCAGCCGTAGTAAGTCCCTAGCAAGCTCGAGGGTCTCATCCTCATCCGCGTGCTGGTTTTGCATCGAGGCCAGGAAGGCCCAAGTCCTAGCCAGCACCGCGGCTACCTCGCCCTCCTTGACAACAACAGTGCCAAGGGCGTCTCTCTTCTCATAAGCCAGATTGTCAGCACGTCGCCAGCGGCTTCGTATCTTGTCGTCAGCTTGCTGCGTCAGAGCCGTTGCGAACTCACCACGGCCAATCAACAAGAACTCCCTCAAGACTTCGAGTACTTCTAGTACTTTGACCAGAGGCAGCAGCTTCTGTAATGTGGTTCGAGATAAGGTGTATCTAATGCTTGTGATGGCTCGGGAAAATGCGGCCGCATTGAGAGGCGTTGATAACTGCGATAATTCCTGATGTTGAGAAGCAAGATGACCAAGATTGCCAGTCCCAAGATCTGTGCCGGGCGTTGATCGAGCTCTATTTATAGACACTCCGATGTAAAGCATAGATGATGCCGTTGATGGCGTGACAAATGATGGTAATAAATCATAGTCCAACTTATACCCATGTTCCTCATCCTCGTCTTCTTGAATGAAGAAATCAAACTCACTCACTTTCTGGAAACGTCCGTATAAGACCCAGGCTGAGACTTGCTTCAACCATGACGTTTCAGCAGCTTGAAGCAAGCTCTGGGCAGTCTCGGCGACATCAGCATAGCCAGTCTGCAACTCGCCTCGCAATCTGTCGATGAGCTGCGCTGCCTGGCACGGCAACCTATCCTCTCTCCCCTTATCGGCGGTCATGAATTCCACTAGTTCCCAAAGCCATTCTAAACGTCGGATCCAGCCTGAAAACTGGCCAACGACAGCGGTCAGTGGCACGATGTTGTAAGCACCGACCAACCCAGCATCTCTACGGAGGATGCTGTCTTCGACTTCAATGATCTTGCGCTGGAATGCAGCTAGATGAATGGTCGCGATGGCGTTAGAGACGGCGCGACAAATAGCAGAAGGATGGAGACTGCCGATGCGACTTGTCTCCCGCCTCAGCTTATAATGCAGATCGCTCAAATGAGCGGCCCGGTCGAGAAGTTGCCTCTCGGACGGCGATATGAGGGACACTGCGGAGGGATCGGAATGGTCATTCCGGAATAGAGGTGACGGGTGTCCCGATAGTGAGAGGAGGATTTCATGGAGCATGGCAGGGAGGATGCCACCGATGAAGACGGCGAGATGCTGCTGCTACAAAGCTCAAGTTAGATGCAACTCGCAATTATGATCATGCCGAGCGGGCGACGGATCCGAACCCTTGTAAGACCGGCGACTCTCTCCGTGAGCGTATCTTATCGCCAATATCCTGACATATGAGAACGATCGAGCCCATGCACTCGTACCGACACATCGAATACAAGTGGTAAGTAGGTCTCACAGCCGAGCGCCACTTGGAGACACTTAGAGCCACAGATTCTCTGAAGCTGGAAGGTGATGGTTCCAACGGTTTCGTGTTGGTGGTTGATTGCTTGGCAGACTAAGTAGGTATTATGGGGACCAGTGCACGGGCCTATATAAGTGAATGATCGTGCAGCTAGGTAACCACGAGATGGCGGCAAGTAGAAGCATATATGACAATGGCAGGCTCGATGGTGTTATGTAGAGAAATTCGCATTATGAGGAAAGTGCATCACGCCGGCACGCATGAATGTCACTTCACGTTGGGCCAAGCGCGTCGTGCCCGATGGACCAATGACGAGAGCACATAGGTCACGTGATGTACATCTATAATGATGTTCCTTGGATTAAAACTCGCAACATTCAGCTTCTGTCTTATACACATCGTTATCGAATTATAAGGCTCTGCATTGGCCAAACGCATTTCCAAAATTATTACATCCGACTCTGCCGTGAGGATAAACATTTAATCTGGTCAAGTCTAACTAGAGCCGAAAACACGCACCGCTTGGATAAGCTGCCTTGCCTCGCATTACCTACCATCAACGTTCAAATCCCTCGCGTAGAGGTTTATTTCTTTCTACCCCTATGCCGGTCCACTGGCGCTATTTCTGCGCTGTCCTCGTCGATGCACCGCTGATGCTTGCCGAGTCTTGGATTAATTGCGCCGTTGAGCTATTGCCACCCGCCCCGTCATTTCCGACTATGACATCTGCGGTTTGGTTATTGCCGATCTTAACTTTGCCTACCACCATTCCCTTTCCAACCGCTTTGATGATTGCTTTTCGGGAAACGCCTGTCACATCGACATAGACAAGGCCAACGTTCTTGACGCTACCTCCGAGGTGCTTAGAAAGCTCTCCAGCTTCGTCACCCCATCGATGCGTGACCATGGTCGTGGCTGATGAAGACGCCGAGGTGAGAAGGGTCCTAGCCGCGTGATCGATTCCATCGGCTACCGTCGAGAAGGCCATCAGGCTCTTATTCAACAATCCTGGCTTAAAATTATCGAGAGCCTCCCCGTCGGCGCCAAATCCTCTCTTCCCTTCCTTGTCCTTGTAGCCTCGCCCTGCAAGATGGGCACCGAGATTCTGGGCTACTTTGGTGACTTGCCCAACGGTTTTGGATGACATTTCAGCCACCCCACCGGAGAATTTGCCAATCCGGCGCACTCGCTCATGCGTTGCGGGGGTAAAGGTCAATGGTTTCGTGGCCGGCTTTGTATTCTTAGTAAAGCTGTCTGATCCGGTCTGCATGGCATTATTGACGAGGTTGGATGTGGTGATGATGAGTCGTGACGCATATGCTGCTTTTGACACAATAAACGACTTCTTGTACGCCGGGTGTAACTCCATCTCGAGAGTCTCGGCTGATGCCGGCACAACCGCCAGTTGGTTCCCTTCCGTGGGAAGGGTGATTTCGACGGGATCTATGGATCATGGTCAGCCTAGTTCACGGGAATTGGCATCTTAGGCCATCGCATGCTTACCTTTCGACCCGGGCTTGACGCCCGTCTCCACGACCTGAAATCCATCTGCAAGCTCCCCGATCACGCTTCCATCTTCTTCGTCAATGAGTACGATCTGGCCCCCATTTGAAGAACTGTGGCTCCCTTTAACATATCCTTCACCAGGCTTATAGGTGGCGGGGTTGTAAGCCGGAAGCGGCTCTTCGGCTGACGGCTTCGACTTGGACCTAGACACCGATGCCGAGGGCTTCGAGGCCGAGACTGGGGTAGATGGCGACGTCGGCTTGTCTTGCACCTTGGCAGCCTTGGGAGGGGGAGCCCTCTCGAGGAAGGCAGTGCATTGGGCCAAGATGGTCTCAAACGTATCGACATCTTCCTGGAGGCCAGGACGGCTGCCGAAGGCGGGGAATTCAATACGAGTAAAGGCGCCGCTGTCGGGTCCTAGATCCCATCGCGGGACTAGGTAGCTCCTCGGAGGCTGGTGATAGATCTGGGTGGTCGCAGGGAGGGGAATATCAAGCTCGGGCGGCAGATGCAGGTGTAGATAGAAGTCCTCGGCCGGTGCTTCGCCCGCTGCATCGACGGTCGAAAGGTCTGCATAGGGCGATGAAGTAGGGACCATCAATAGTGACAGTGTCTGCGGGCCGCCGGGGGTCAGCGCCTCCTCCCTGCCATAGGCGAGATGGTAGGCCGATACGCCCTGGATGGCGTAGAGCAGCTTTGGGTCCTGCCGATGGAAGCACTTGTCAGCCCCCGATGGAGAGTAGAGCGCATTGGCCTGGGGTTCGCGACGCCATCATGGGGGCGCGCAGCTAACTTACGTTATGGCCGGACGCCATGATGAGACGGCAGAAGCAACGGGCGTGGGCGCGTCAATGTTATGTTCGCGAATCGCAGGATCGCAGGAGATAAGGATACTTTCACAGGGGTGTGTATGTCAATTCAAGGGTATATCGAGGCTAAGAGGAGCTTGAAGAGGTGATCGTAGATCTAGGTCTGTTTGTGACGTAGAAGACTTGAGTGTTTCCGCACTTTGTACGAACTTCGAGGAGATCGAAGACAAATGTAACAGTGGAGGAGATACTCTCTGTAATACCAAGTAAATAGTCACCAAGTAATTACAGCATGGAGCTCTGAAGAATCAAATACGGACCTATGCATACATGTAGGTAAGGGTAAAGAGGTACTATGCACCTGGGTGCCGGAGCGCGGTTAGGCGCGCTGATGGAGAGGCCAGAAGAGAGGCCTCACTACAATGGCGTGAACAGCGTACCACCGGGGCTCTGGTTGCAAGACGTCATTGGCGTTGACATCCAATCGCCACCACTGGCGGGCCCCTGTTCGGTCCCTGGCAATGCCCTGGTCTTTAGTGTGGCGTACTTAGCTAGAGAGGGGTTACTGAGAGGGGTAATGGTTTGACTTTCAGTGGTTGGAATGTAGTCCCATTCAATAGATACGGAGCTGTCAGGTAAGTAGCTTGCGCAGGACTACAGTTAGGTATGCATTTCAAGATCTGCCCAAATTTATGTTGAGATAGAAAAACAAAGCAGCTAAAATATCATCTTATGGTCTCAAGCTAAAGGAAGTATTCAAGAGAGGAATATTTCAACTGTTATCTTTCAACAAGCATGTTCTACCTACTGGTACATAGCTTTTTACACATTTAGGTACAGTACTGTAATACCTATGTAGGCAACAACAAGTAGCAAAGTTTGGTGGAGGGGGGGCAGCTCAGGTGATAAGGCCCTGATGAGGGGTCACTCCGCTACCTATTTTTAGTCAGGATAGGTAACCCAAAAGTACGTCCATCAAGGCGCATAGGTATGTAGGTATTGCATTACGCGCCGCGCTGAAACAACACCCCGTAATTAAGCCGCCCCACGCAAATCTCCACTGAAGAAAATACCGTAAGGGCTTGCAGTACGGAGTAATACACCGTAGAACTCCTATCGCGCCTCCCCTGTCCTCGCCCCCATGGAACTTTCATCTTCTTTGTTCTGATCACACTGCCGTCCAAGACTCCCGATGTCCCATCACCAACACCGACCATCCACTAACCGATCCGGGGGTCATGGGGAACACTCCCACTCACAAAATGACTGACAAGTCAGAAAAATGTTTCAGTCAAAAGCTGTTCCACTTATCAGCCGCCGGCATCGAAATTCCGCGATGTCCGCTGCACGTAGCCGAGTCGAACGAAAGCTTTACTTAGGCGGCGTCTTAGTTAACCTCAGAGTTGACTAGAACAGAAACTAGGGCAGCAGGCTGCCTTAGGCCAGCATTTCTGGTATCTTTACCCAACCAAGCTTGCCAGGATGGCAACATCTGATTGTGGTCCAGGCGAAGAATAAGCAACAAAAAGAAAGGTCATGTATACGTGTATGTGAGGCGCTGCCGTCGAATGACAAGGCCTCTATTCGAACCGAACGAACCTTGTGTTGGTAATACTGCATGCAGATGAACCCATCCTTTACCGATGTCTCTGCTGCTGAGCATGGGATGCCTGCTTGCTTCTTGCTGCTGCCCACGCTCTTCTCCCCCGTGATATCCTCATTCGGTACTTTCGTGGTGCTTCCTGTCGCAAGAAAAAGAATGGAGGTCAAAGCGATCACGACACGGATGAATGAATCTCATATGATGGGATCACATCGAAGTGCTATGGCCTACCTACTTGGATGTGATAGACATCCGTTTTGGTGATATGTCATCGACCCAACACGGAGGGCCCTGACCTCCGTCAGAACATCCCGGCACCCCTGATAGGATATTCTATACTACTATAATTCACCTTAAACCAACACTACGCCTATATTGCCTTAGTAGTGGCTCCGACGTGCTGCCGCAAAGCAAGACACAAGACGGGCTCACTCCCGTTGGTGCTACGGGAGGTCATAATTGCTGCAGTAAGACGCCTCCCGCTCGCCTGTCCTTCATTGGTTACCAATCTTTACCCATCATTCGCTCGGTTGCGCCGCCTCTCCATTGTTGATGTGATTGCGACCGCGATGTATCCGATCGCCCGCGTCTGCCGCCCGTCTAGGGTAGGTTGACGGATTTCATTACTATCTGTTCACCGCCACGGAACAACAGATTTTCAGCGCATACAATTAATTGAGTCTGGTACCTTCTCCCGTTTCCTACATCGTCCTCAGTTGCCGATCTTCCCATAGCCGATACTATCCACTTCCGATCAAGAACCATATATCCAGCCCGTATGGTCACATAACACTTAAGCCCCAGCTTCAAAGTCCGAGTTCCTCTATTCTCGTAATTGACCGTTTCGCTATCGGTCTGTGTCAGTATTCTCGCTGATACAAGTCAGCTACAAGCTTTTCAACTTCCTCTTGTGCCCCTTGTATTACAGTCATAGTGTAGTTCGCATACCTGCAATCTTTAACTCTTCACATTGCAAATAAACCCATAAGCATTGGGAACCGGATACGGTTTGTGAGGACCAATCATCCATAGATGCCTGTTGCATAAATACTGATCTGGCATCAGGCATCAAGTACATATTCCAATATTACACACCGTGAAAGAATTTTCGGTTCAACGGCGCGATTACCTACGCCTTGAAAGCCTTGTACTAGATCCATACCTAGTAATTGGTCTTCTCAATTACATATACCCACGTATTCTCTGGGTCTATTCAAGACCCAAGCCGTCACAATTTCTACGCCAATTCGTATACGCTCAATTATATCAACCCCGGATCCTCCAGCGCTCAGCGAAACTCTCAGTACTACGTCTAGTCACACAACGCCGGGTCCACGATTAACAGCCTCGCTCTCTCCTTCTAGCACACTTTCTCAATTAGCATCTCCTGTTGCGCATATTCATTCAGAGATCGGGCCATCTGGTACCGGGCTTGGGAGGAGAGGCGGGGTTGGTGCAGGAAGTGCCGCCAGACATGAGATGAAAGAGATGAAATCTACAGGCGCCAGTGGTGTGGAGAGCAAGAGACAGCAGTCTAAGATGCGGCCGCCAATGCGCTCTAGCATTGCTTGCACGAGATGTCGTAAATCTAAAATAAAGTGCGAAAACACCAATGGCGCAAGCCCTTGCGACAGCTGCATCAAGACAGGAAACGAATGCATCTTCCAAGTTCCTGATCCTGCTCCTCCCAAACGATCAGAGCCTCTCGCCATCAAGCAAGAACGGGACGGAGGGCCAGATAGGAAGCGGCTTAAAAAGCTTGACGGTTCATCGAGAACGGACAATGACAGAGTAGCAGCACTCGTTAATGATGTCCTATCTGCTTCATTCCTGACTGAAGATTTGTGGGAGCAGGTTCTTGATTTGTACAAGCTTCACTTCGCCCCTGAACTTCCTTTCCTCCATCTTCCCACGATGAAAGAAGAGATTGGTCGACGGTTCAGAACTTCGAAATTCGAACATAATTCAGACCGTAGCATAGTTTTTCTTGGCGTGCTGACCTTGACTGCACGTTTTCACCCAGACTTGGTCAGATATACGGCGCATCTCGGCAATAACCAGTCCAGTAATACGAGACCGCGCCCAGCCTCTGGCCAGCCCGACCCAGCTGCGGCATCAGAGTATTATGCTGATGTTCTGTCCACAGCTCTTGGGCCTCTACGAACAGCCATGGGCACTGCTTCTGTAGATCGTGTGGCCGCATTACTTATGCTCGGCTTGTACGAGTGGAGTCAGACCCAACCTAAAACCGGTGGTATGACGGCTTGGATGTACGTTGGCGGTGCGATCAGGATGGCTCAATTCTTAGGACTAGGGTTCGAGGACGCAAAAGAACCAGGAGACGCTAAGCAAAGAGAGGTTGACTCGCGCCTTCAAAGCGCCGAACGCCCATCCCAGCTGGCACTCCAAAAAGAAATCAAACGGCGCGTCATGTTCAGCTGCTTCATTCTTGATAGGATGCTCGCATGTGGCAAAAACAGGGTATCGATTATACACGGTGAGGATCTCGAGATTCAGCTGCCTTGTTCTGAACACCAGTTCGACTTAGCGATAGAGGTGCAGACTGGTCGTCTAACCCAGCCAGAGCACACTGGGGGCGATGATAGTGTATTAAGTCGCTTCATACAGCTGGTGAATTTGTGGGGTGAGATATCGAAATACAGCTCCCGAGGCGGTCGTGTCCGGGATAAACGTCCCCCATGGCACCCAGAGTCAGTTTTTAACAAGCTGGCGAAGGCCTTGAAAACGTTCGATTCGTCACTTTTAGACACCTTCACTTTTTCGAGGTCGAACTACTTCAAACATGAGAACCATCTGGCTTCAAGTGCATTCGTTCTCCTCCATATGCTCCGGTTCGTTTGTCTCATTATGTTACACCGAGAGTATGTGCCATTCATACCGATCCGCTGTCGAGAGCCCGAAGGGCCGCTCGATCAGCCCACTTTCACGAAAGAGGAGACCCCAGCTGGCTTTTGGCGAGCCAGCGCCGAAGTGCTCTACAAAGCGGCCAAAGGCATCGTGGATCTGATCGAGATATGCCAAAGAAAAGACAAATTGCCACAGTCAACAATTGTTGTTTTTGCTATCTGGAACGCCGCATTTGTAGGACTTTATGGTGCTCACTTCCCCCAAATGGATACAGAGCGTCATATGTTGAATTTCGAGTATGAAGGCATGCGAGAAGAAGACCTTCCAGACGTGTTCAAGCGCGGATCCACCGCGCTGACTTTCCATGTGCTTATAAAGATGGCTGCCGGGCAGAAGATGGCATCAACATACGTGGACTTGTTAGTAGAGATGAATCACTATTTCGATACAATTAAGCAGGATTATTACAGATACAGCGATGAAGACGGCCGGCCTAATATAGCAAAACTTCGGGTGCGAGAGGGCGGTACGGGAGGTGGACTCGAAGAGTACGACAGCCCAATAGGCGGAAGATTGAAAGATTTTGGCCATCTTCGGCCAAACGAACACGGCGTCATCGATATATCGGAACGATTCCGAAGACGCAACATTGATCGAGCGCCGAGCAACACAGAGAAGGCCAGTGCTGGCCGCTCCGCACCCCCGGCCTCGTTCACAGCGATCAATCACGGCTCTGCCCTACCTGCCACAGAGCCAGCTCGCCCACCCAGTCGACCGGCCACAAGCACAGGGCTAATGCAGATGCCGCCCGAGCAATATGCAGAGTCCTGTCGATACCACAGCACGCAGCAGCAGCAGCAGCAGCAGCAGCAGACATAAGCGGCGTCTCCATCTCAGGCATACCCTACTCCGGGCTCAGGCCTCGAGGCTGGAGCTGTTGCGCATAACCCGGCCGCTTACGACGCGGATGTGGTCGCCGACAACTGCGAATCGTTCTGGGACAAGTTGCAGAGAGAAGAGTTACTCCGGTTCAGCGCCACCGGCGACCTGAGTATCTTCTCGACCGGCCAATCGGAAGCCCTGGGCGCCGATATGCCCTTCGAGAATTCGTCGTATGTACCATTTATGGGCGATCCTTCGTTTCGCTTTCTAGAGCACTCTGAGGAGTACCCGACCGAGCCGGATCTACCGCGAGGATAGAAATATAGTCCGGTTCCTAATCCGGGTATCTGCCTGCGCAGTAGATATCCACCTCTAGAGCGCCGGGTCAAGTGTTCTTTGAGTCTCTTTTATTGTCCTCGAAGATTCGGGTTTATTATATGGGCTATAGCAATGACTAGAGCATGGTATTAAAATTGGCAGGTTAGCATTACACGAGAGTCGATTTGAATTGGGAACACTTGCTGCTGTATCGATTCGGGTTCACAAGCAAGCAAGCGTTTAGCGAGCGAGTTATGGACTGCACAGTACGCAGGGAAACATTCTGAGTCGAAAAATAGAGTCGCTGCTATTCTTGATATGCAGTCAGTATTTGATAGGCTCCTGTGCTCCGGATGCAAGATGCTCTATAATTATTATCGGTTCAACCAAGGCAGACTGACCAAGGCATCCTGGAATCTACCCACGGGCTGCAGGATTCGCTGCGCTAGGAAGTAGTAGCGAATTTAGGGACATAGAATAGCTATGAGCTTGTCAGTATGCTTTTAAGCCCTTATCTTACGAAATTTCCCATTGTAGCGAATCGTTTGCCATGATGTTTTGCAATTATTGGTCATTTGTACTTCGTACAACTGCGATCATAGCTTGCTCGACCGAATAGCAACGCGAATTTGTTTACTACACGGCACAGCCATGACCAGATTAACAAATGGACCCCGGATCCACTGATGGCCGTGTCGCAGTAACCCAAATTGGTTACAATGACCCCCAAAATAGAAATATTCCGGCATCCGCTTTCCCCTGCGTTAGCCACAGTAGCTGTGCTTAGGGCTGATTTGCTGGGATCTTAGATCGCTTGCCATCTTGGGACAGCTCTAAGCCGCCCTAGCGAATGCTAAGCCTTAGACCAAATGTATGAAGTATTTATTCACAAGGAATATTGAAGCATTCGATCGCGTGTCTTTGGCAATCAGAAGCTCACTTGCTCACAAGCTAACTAGAACGTTTCTGATCCGATGACAGGCTGATATATGATATGTCGCGCAGTAATTATGATCAGACTCGCAAACACTTTCGAGACACAAGCCCCGGTTTCGTCTAGAAATTAGTAATTAGCCATGGTCTCTTGGCAGGCCCAGTAAATGAGGCTGAGGATGGCCGTGGACCATCCTCAAGGGCTTGCTAGGGCTCTTGTTTTAATAAATCGGATGATCAGGATCATAAGCGATGGCAGGTATAAATGAATCCTGGGTCCGGCAGGGTCATATTCTTATGCGCATGCCGCTCGTCGAAGTCTTTCGTCGTAACATCGGGTCCAAATAGAACATTCGATAGAATCCCTACTTGTTCTCTTCCAGATCTATTCGTTTATACTCCCATGACGACAAGGATCCAACAAAAATCATAACATGAAGAGAATATCGTCGATATGGCTGTTGCCGCTTCTGGCACAGTTCTCGTCTGCTACGACGCATTCGAAAGTGATGGCGATGAGGAGAACGCCGTTGGGAATGATGAATATGCATCTGAGTGAAGGGCATCAAGCGGACCTCGATAACGATGACATAATAACCATGGGCATGGGTACTTTCGACCAATTACTTGACCACAGCGATCCAGACAAGGGCACCTTCAAGCAGAGATATTGGTGGAATGCCGAATTTTTCGAAGAAGAGTGAGTCCGACTGAATATCCAAGCTGTGGTCAGCCAATTTCGGCCGTTCGCTAAGACACAATCTTCACAGTGGCCCGGTCTTCTTATTCAACGGCGGCGAGAACTCAGCAGATAATTTCATCGGATACCTAGAAAACACTACCCTTCCCGGACACTATGCTCAGCAATTCAAGGGCGCCGTTATTGTGATCGAGCATCGGTATTGGGGAAAGTCAATCCCTTTTGACACACTGACCGCGGAAACGCTGCAATACTTGAACCTCCCGAACGCCATCAACGACATGACATATTTCGCCAAGAACGTCGACTGCAAATTCTGCGAGGGGACCACCTGCAACAGTAATGAAAACCCCTGGGTCCTCATAGGAGGCTCGTACAGCGGCGCTTTATCAGCTTGGACGAGCCAGCTCGATCCAGGTGAGTGACTGTTATACCAACTCATAACCTAGCCCTCCTCTCGCAGACTAACATATCGCTAGGTACTTTCACCGCATACCACGCCTCCTCTGCCGTCGTCGAAGCAATCTACGACTTCTGGGAATACTTCACGCCTATCGAAGAGGCATTACCCCGGAACTGCAGTGCCGACATCAAGACCGTGATCCAATACGTCGACGACGTTCTCGAAGCCGACGACGAAAGCGACGTAGCAATGCTCAAGTCCCGATTCGGCCTCTCTACCCTCAACAACGCCGACTTCGCCTACGTCCTCGCGACCCCTATCTTCCAATGGCAAATCGATCGGAGCAAAGTTCTCTCATTCTGCGATCACATCGAAAGCGTGTCTTCGAACTATACCCACTGGATGAGCAAATCTGGCCGAGGGGTAGGCTTAGTGGCTGCACTAGACGCGTACTCGTCATACATAAAACAGAACGCGAACTGCGGGAAAGACGGCGCCCTCTGCAACACGTACAACTCCACGCGGCAATGGAACGACCCTACCGATCTCACCAGCGACGCACGCCAGTGGCAGTGGATGCTCTGCAACGAGCCGTTCGGCTGGTACCAAGTCGGCCCCCCTAAACCCGATGGGACAAACATCGTCTCCACGTTCCTGCGCCCCGAATTCTTCCAGCGGCGCTGTCCGCTCGCGTTCCCAGAGACCAACGGCTTTCGCCCGGGGTCCGTCGAGGGATTCACTGCCGAGCACCTGGATATGTGGACCAAGGGCTGGGGCGCGAACTACGAACGCGTGGTTTTTGTGAATGGCGAACACGACCCCTGGAGGTCGGCCACGATTGCGGCGGACAACCGACCTGGCGGCCCGGTGCAGAGCTCTGATCAGATCCCGAGTTTTGTTGTTAAGGGCGGCGTGCATGTCCCGGATTTTGTCCTCGATGGTAGCGCGGACCAGAACCGGGTGCTTGGGGAGGCGGTGGTGGTTATGGGGCGCTGGTTGGCGGAGTGGAAGGGGCCGAGTAGAAGTAGGAGGACGGTGGCTAGGCGGTAATTATAGGCGATGCTGCTGCTGCTGCTACGTTTATGAGGATTTTATGAAGATTGATCTTGCATTAGATTGGTGGGCTCACATTGCATTGCATTGGCCTCGGCGTTATTATTGGGACATACTTTGTTTGTTCGGTGGGAATAGGGGCTGGGCAAGGTCAGTTAGTCCTTAGCATCATCTCGTGTGTACTGTGACAGATCAAGTGGATTAGTAAAGGAGTTTTAGTTGCTTCTAGTCTTTGCTTTCGATCTACCTATAAAGCTATGAGTCACGCCCAGTCTCCTTTGGAGACTTGGTATATAGATAACAGGTTGGATTTTACCTCAATTTCATGACTATATTACCAGTTCGTTACTTTGCTACATATTTGACTTTACTATGTGATATATTTATGTAGTCTAGCATGCGATCTGCTTTATTACCCTGTTGCGAATCATATAGGTTAGTTGGCTCCCAGCCAGCTAGGTATTTGGGGTCAACTGATCGGTCTGTCAGTGGCGGGGGAGGCGACGCCTTCAATCCCGTGTGGCATTAACGGTATGGTATTATGATCGGTGGCACTTTCACATTGAGCACATGCCTGCATATCAATCAGAACTGCCATGAGCAGTTTCTTTGTGGCTCAGAGGCCCCCCACGCTTGCTTCGTGAACCCGGATGCCCAGACTAGACAGTATCTCAGGACGCCCGCCCTTTCCTACAGATTGGCCAACTGACCGACGTATCGTAGAAGGAGCTATGCTACCCAGCAGACAGCCGAAGGGGGGATGACATGGTCCGTATCTCTTCGTCTGGGCCTAAGGTACGATTTTCCACTTACCGGTATTACTTTACGTCCAGCCACCGCATCACATCATCCCGCCGAGACTTGAGATCCTGCGATATAATTCTGCCGTGTTTCTGTATCGCTTGAATATCCCTAACGTCAATCTTGTCCCTCAAGACATATCCCCTATTTTGCATCATGAATTGGCCGCCATTCGCGTTTGGCAATCCTGAAAGGGAGTCGTCTTTCGACGGTCGGCATTCGTACGAACGACTAAGAAGGACGGAGCGATATTTGATCTCTTGGCTTGTCAAAGAGGCAAAACGGTGTAGGACGCCTGTTCGACCTGAAGATCCTTATCATCATGGAGGCGCCGTCCCTTTCGCCGACATGATTCGTCTTGCTCAAGTCGTTATGTGGAAGGGCACGGTTCCCCCGCGCGCTCTCGATGCGATTGACTATATTCTCCAGGTACGTGGACAGTGGGACATTGGCAATGACCGGACACTCGACTCAGATACCGAAGATTATGCGGAGATGGCCCACGAATATTTCGTGGCCATGTCCAGCTTGCGTATTGTCAGCCGACTGCTGTATATGAGTCGTCTCGGGGACAATTTACTCCTTAAACACGAGCCTTACTTCGCGCCAGCGTTACCTGGCGAGGAATACTGTGAGTAAAGCTTGATGAGAGCCATTAGTCATTAGCTAACAATGTTGCAGTTGCTTGGGTCTGTTTTTTCAACGACGTCTTCATCATCAGAGAATACTTGAAAGTATATTGGACGAACTACAAACAATCGCTTGCGACTCTCACTACTAGCGCTCTTGTCACTAATGCAGCCCTGTTGTCAGTATTCTATGTTTTTATATGTGCTCCTTGGAGGCGTTTCAGGAGGCAAGGCCCAGCCGAGTAATTTCAAAAACTTCCCATTTCCTCCCTTCGAACCTCTAAGATTACTTGTACACTCCACTCCACGTGACGACAATTGACTTTTTTTTGTAGGATGATACGGCAGGCCCTCCATAATCAGGTGCAACTTACACATGGGCTAGATAATATGCCGCCGATATACAAAATCCCAGACCGGATGTATACTGGCGTTGCAGGTTTTACAGGTCCCGACAAAATGCCCAGCAAGATGAATGATCCTGTCCAAGCCAAAGAAAATGACTGGGAGCATCACGAGGCAAGTTGGTGCTGCGCGGAAGCTGTTGCTTATCTCCAGCTGGCCGTCAGCTCATTAAAAAAATATGTTCCACCCGATATGCCTCACATTTCCGAAGCCAAACGAATAAGGGGTATGAAGAGATGGAAAAAGTTATCACAGTTTGGAACATTCAGGACGAGTTTCATGTACCCTATCTGCGAGGACATGATTACTTTCTTATACGACCTACAAGTTTCGAGCCGGAAGGGGGACATAAAAGATCCCGAGTTTCTGCCCTGTGTCGATCAGCTCTCGATTAGCTAGATGCTATGGCCGGATTACATGGATATACAACGGATTCCGATTTTCCTTGCCGTAACCCTTCAGGTCTGGATCGATATAAGGGTAACGTTGGGTAATTGTTCGCCAAATTGGTTCGGCGATCTACAAGAGCAAGGCGAAGAGACCGTTTCTCTTATGCGCAGCGGCTTGAAGCATGCCACCAGCCAGATGAGAAAGGAAACAGAAAATAACACCATGCCCGATGTTTATGCCACCCTAGGGGCTATTGCAAAACGTGTGAGGAACGACAATTTCACGAAGAATCTTCTGGCGCTAAGACAGCCATGGTTGCATATGGAAGGCCCGCCTCCATTTACGTTCCTCAAACACCAGCCGTTTTTATGCGGAATGCAGTCTTGGTGGTTAGAGCAACAGTATCGGAAATTTGTAGCATGGGCGGTCAAGATACACGAGTCTATTGCGCCAGCAGCTCTCTTATATTTGGCAATACGCGACATGGGATGGTGTGGTCCATGGCCTGATATGGACTTTGTCCGTTAGTATATCCGACTAATCATAGTGTGGAAGCGGCTGACTGCTTTAGTTCAAACTCGAGGGCGAGAAATAGTCCACTTGAAGAAGCATACATACCAACTCGGCAAATATCCCCATCTCTACGAGATACCTAGCTTTTTTCAATGTAAGATATCTTTTTATCTCGGTAACCTATCGTTTGTATTACTAATCATAATACCTATAGCACAGTTCAATCGCAGACGCGCTCACAAAGCGGAAGCCCCCTCGGAATCCTTGCTGCTCACTCGTTTTATGTCTGGGGTATTCAAATACTTTTATAACCCTGACACTCTTGAAATGCAATAGTGCTTGCCGAAAGGTGTCAAATTCTTTTTGAACCTGATGGATTTGGGGGATGTAATCTACGGTGCTTCGAATGAAATGAAGGAGAGGCTCTTCTACTTCAGTCGTATCGGTCTATTCGGTCAGATGGACATGCTTGGAATTCACGATTTGATCGCGTTTTCTCGTGGCTTCGACGAAAGCCTGTCGTCGTTTGATTGGTTTCATATGCATGATATATGCCAAAGCTTCTTTGATGCACTCAGGGCCCTATATATGGACAACTACATCAAATTCAAGAGTGAGTCTCGAGTATTCCTTAATATCCATATAGCATCATGCTTCAGCTGTATAACGAGATATCAAGCATCCCTTCTGACTGACCCAAAGTCCTGCCCGCGCTATCAAATTGAATGATAGCAGTTCGAATAGGTCACCAGTCTTTTACTCCTACTTCTCTGCTGATATGATCGCCCATAACCCATCTGTTCATATGCAGTTTCACTAACTACCAAGCATGGGGTCTAGGCAACCACTATGCCGATTTGGACGTTGAGTATAAGCATGATGAACCGGATTCCTTCAGGCCCTTAGATGCGCTGTACTTTCTCGCGTTCGCCGAGCCGTCCAAAAAGCGAACCGATAATTTAATTCTGGCAGCCCTGACGCATAATCCTATGCAAATGGGGCGGTTTGATATCCCAGAATTAAATTATTTAACAGAGAGATGGAATCATGGCATCGATAGATATGCGAACGTGCTGGGGTTTAATCTCCTCTCTGCTGCCCGCGTTCTTCAGTCCGTGATCAAGCAGGAGGGCTCCCTAACAGTCCTCACTAAGGCGGCCGAGAAGCAGCGCAAGTACCACAGGAGCAGGGGCCCAGTCCCCAAAGACTCGACTGAAGCTTACGAGAAAGCTGCAAGGAGTAAATGGTGGCATCCTGTCTATTTTGAATCTCATCCGAATTCGGCCTCTGGGTAAGTACTATCGCGATGATTTTGAAAAGTCAAAATTTTGACTCTAGCTATAGGGTAGACGGCGTCGGGGGTAGCGATATCTTTTTCGATGATTGGGATGCTCGGTACAATGAGACACCTGCAACAGATTGCGACCCAGATCACAGAGAATTGGACCTAAAGTCTGGACTTGATCAAAACGACGATTCATCAACCGAAGCTAAGGATTGGGAGAAATATGAAACAGGCACGGATATGAGTAGCAAGAAGGGTGGCGACGTGAATGAAACCCAAGGTCCAGACGGAGAGGATGAGGACGACTCATCAGACTGGGAGGACTCAGCCGAGAGCTGGTTCCCCCTAGATTCAAAAGAAGTATATCGAATGATAGGATGAGACGACCCTAGGGATCGTTTCGAGGATGCTGCACTCTCAATATCAGGGTCATCAGCGGCTATAGTAGCATTAGTGGACAGCTGTAGAGAATTCGGAGCATGACGCCCGTCATACCGGGCTGAATAAGTTTATTAAATAGCGTTTGATGAGTGAATATATCATCCAATTCCCCAAGCAGAAGCCCTCTTCCCGCATGCAGGCAGGCTCGATCATGCTCGGCCAATTCGCCGTACCGCGAGGTTCAACCCGGCGGTGTACGCGGTTCCAGGATCATTATGTTGGTTACAGGAGGTCTTACAGACTCGAAAATAGACCTCGGGGTTCCAATGGGCCAATTTATACGCAAGAGAGTGGCTATGGCCATCTTGACATTGATATCTCCCTGACAAGCAATTGCCCGACTCGCTGTCGTAGTAAGCTGTCGGTGGCACTGAGATCACGTATGATTGGAACTATGCTTTCTTGCTTACCGTATTAATGGTCAATGCTAATCGACACGTCCGTAACCACTTTGACTATTACCGCCTGGCACCACAACACAATAAACACAATCAAATCTATTATGTATAAAACTAGATCTCTTCAATCGGAATGGTAATTGGACAGTGTATGCCAAGTCCATTGGGCACATATCTCTCTACCTTGCGTACCTACTTGTAGACAGCACATGAACCAACAACTCCAAGCTCCACAACAGATGATTTCAAACGAGAAGTAGAATTAACAGCTGAACAAGAACCATCAGAGCGCTGGCTAGTTAAACTTAAACTTATGATTACAAAGAGGTATACTACCCACCAACCCATCAACCCAGTCAACCCTACCAACCAGCTAACCAGCCAGCCAGCCATTTTTGCTTGCTCTTCTTCTCATCTCCCTGTCCCCGACGCCCGAGGAAGGAAGACCGACCTAGGTAAGGTAGGTTGAACAACTTGCAAAGGTATAGAGGTATCATTGTTGCCGACCCGAACTAGAAGGTGAAAGGAGATAAAAGAGGGGGAAAAATCAAGGATGAAAACGCCTGCCTCCCTTGCCCCCCTGAGTATTGCCGACTTGAGAACCTTCCGGTCAAACGCCGCCCTCCCTTAGAATTTCCGGAAATTCGCAGAAACCCAAGATGTCCATATGTACATCCCACCAAGAGCTGACATGCACTACCACTGCCACCACACACACACACACACACAGACACATACTCACTCGCTCAACACAGTGTGCGAAGCACTATGTGCCCCATGGCCCACAGCCATGCTCAGAAGTGCCGGCGAACGGATCACGCCAAAAAAACCTCCGCAGAAGCCACCACACTACCATAAAAGGGAGACGGATCCACCAGAAGGCCAGCCAGCACAAGCACGAGCACACGTACCAGCACGCCGCTTTCTAGTCCTAGTTCGCAGGGGTTACATCCGTGCCCGTGCCTGTGCCCGTGCCTGTGCCCGTACCCATACCGTTCGTATTCGTACCTGTGCTCGTGGTCGCGACGATGCTCGTGTTCGTGCCTGTACTCGTGGTCGCGGTCGCGGTTAGGCCTTTAGCCTCGCGCTCGCGCTGGCGCTTGACGACGTAGTAAGTGATGAGGCTCTTGGGGTCGTCGCGGAGCTTGTTCGTCTTCATGGCGTTCCAGAATGGTGCGTCTCCTAGGCGCGCGTGGAGCGCGACGCACAGCTGGACCGCGTCCATGCGCACGCCGCTCTCCTTGCTCTCTAGACAGCGGCTTGCTAACTCGGTGAGTCCGGTGATCTCTTGCTCTGTCGGCACGAACGAGGGCCGCGCCTCGATGAGCTCCTTGAGCACGTGCAGGCCCATGCTCATACCACGGTAACCCGCGGTATCGAGATCCATCTGCCCGAGGGAGCGTGTCATCGTGACGGTGATCTCGTCGGCATCGCCAATGCGCACGAGCTCGTCCGCAAGGAGTTCGAGGCCTGCCACGATGTGCGTGCGCGCATCGTAACAGCTTCGTGTGCGCAGTAGTGCCTCTAGACCGCGTGAGATATGAGGCTGAAAGCTCTCGCTGTGTAGCTTGAGTAGTAGTTTAATCGTGGCAAGAACCTGTGCCTTGACGTCTTGTACTTTCTGTGCAGCAAGACCATCAAGGGGCGACTCTAAGTATTCAAACAGACCCAATAAGAGCGCATTAAATTTGTCGTCAGCGAACGGCAATTTGTTCTCGCGAATCAGGCTTTGCAACTTGCGAAAGCCATGCACGTCTAAAGTTCGGCCTTTAACCCTAGTGATACCGCTTTCAAGCAGACGCGAATTTTGACGCGTCTTGTCTGGAGAATATGGAGGGTCTGTATTGTTGAGTTCTGTTACGACTTGGGACAACTTAGCTACATCTTCGTTGACCGGTATGTCTTCGAGTGCAGGTCGTTCCGCTGATATGTTTAGCTGTGGCGGGTTCGTCGTTTGTTCTTCAACGAAAGGATCTTCGTATACTTGAAGTGGCTTTGCTGGTGTCACTTGTGGTGTGGTAGGTGGTATAATATTCTCGTCCGCTGGTGGCTCTGGCGGGGGGCTGTGGCTAAGCTGAGCAGGAGAAACGGCTTGAGGAGATGGAACTTCAGCAAGAGGAACCTCATCTTGCGGTGTCACCACAATCTGAGGAGAGGGGAGTTGTATACTCTCTTTCAAGCTTTCAACCTGTGGTACGGCAACAAATGTAAGATTCTCATTTGTAGTCGGACTGCTCGACGGGTGGCCGAGTGTCGTGTGGGCTTTGGCAGGACTCATTCGCGGAGAAGCGAGACCGTGATTCAGTGGGCGTCTTGATGGCGTGGGAGCACCAGCACTTGATTCGCTTGCAGTGGCAGCATGGCCTGGACGAGGTCTAGGAACCGTCCTCTTAGGGGACCCAGATATCGTCTTGGGAGTTATGGCTTTAGACTTGATACTTTCCGGGCTTGTCCGTTCCACCGATGGGCCATCGTGTGTTCTAACCGAATAAGGACCCGCTGTAGCAGGTCGCGCTGCTATTTCAGGTCGTCTTCTCGCTGGCCGCATGGGTGCTACAGACATGCCACCATGCGATTTCATCGCGGAGTCTGGGCGGGGTCGAGTTGCAGGCTGTTTTGAAGAGGAAGCTGATGTGGCCGGAGCTCCTCGCACCGGTGATATCGTGGCCATAGCAGATCCCGGCCGCGCGGGGAGGTTTTTGGTGGCCAGGGCTCGCTTCTGTGCCATCATGGTCTCGCGTAACGAGGGCTTCGAGCCACCCATAGTGCTCTTAGATAGACCCAAGCCAGGCCGAGCAGTTGGTTCCGGTTTCTTGGGAGAGTTGGGGTTGTTGGGATCCTTTTGGAGCAGTTTCTGCGCCGTACCATCAAGGCTATTCATAACGGTCTCGGCCCTGGTCGGCCATATGGCAGCAAATGCCCAGTATGTCGAGCGCATTTTCTCGCGAACGCCTGGATTTGGATCATTGAGACCTTTCTTGATGCTCTTCTCGATTAGGTCTAGACCTCCACCATGTTCTAGGTGATTCTTATGATGGGCCTCTTTCTTCAACAGAGTCTTTAACCATCCGGATGCGTAGAGTCTCGGCTGTACATTCTTGTCCTGGCAGGCACCCCATATGTGTTGCATGATCCTAACAGTATAAGTTGTCCTGCCGACAAGTGTATCAACGCCTGTATTAGCCAGTTGTGAGCTAATCTTCTTGGTCGCCGCACAGAGCTTGATGAAAGTCTGCATCAGCAACTCCACCATAGGATCAATCCCTGAGCCGAAAGTAATGGCGAGATCCTGAACTAGCGCACAGCCCTCTTTGGACAGACTCGTGCGCAGCGAATTGATGGCCTTGATGATTCCGTCCAGAAGACTGCGGCAGCCAGTGACCAGCAGATCGGGGTAATCTGCCGCGGCATTTCCGGCGATGAGTCTGCGCAGCTTCAGCATACTCTCTTCTCGCTTCATCCAATTCTGCTCTGTCTCTTTGCCCTCGAACCACTCATGCATGCCCTTGATGATGTCGTCGAGCTCGCGGTGAGTATTGACGTATGTAGGCTCAACCGATTCCGGCTTGGCCTCGGGGAGCATTGGCGTGACTGGCCTGTCGCTTGGTGCGGGCGTGAGATTCGGTCGAACCTGCATGGCGGATGCGGGACGGGATGCGGGACGGGTTTCGGGATCGGCCTTGGCACCGGTAGGATTCAACTCCTTTACAATGGCCGATTCTATAGCGGGCCGTACTTTGAAGTTCTTTAGCTGTCTCTTGAGATCCGACTTGGCGGCATTTGGGGCCTCCCTGTGATAGTGTTAGCATCTCGCCCATGTTTGTCGCCGGTCATGCACCATCACGTACTTGAAAAGCTCAATTACGGTAGCCTTGGCGGCATCGCGCACCATACCGTCCGCATCCTCAAGCAATTCCATCAGCGTGGGGACATAGGTTCGGAACGGCAGTTCGTGCTCTTTGTGCATCTAGGTCGAATTAGCGCGCATTCATTCGTCTCGATTGAATATAATCGCAGAGCCTCGGGGACAGTGGGTGTACATACCTGAAGCAGCCATTGCATACTCGACTCTTTCGCTCTCGGATTCTTGCCGACCATGGCGACATTACGGACGAAGCGCTCGGCATCAGCGGGCACGTGGGCGTACATGGTGGCCATGGCCTGAATGGCGAGGGTCCTGAACTTGTCTTTTTGATCGCCCATCTTGTCAACGATGAGTGGCAGCGTCTGCTTGGCCTCGCGATTCAGGTACTTGGGCTCTTGGCGCGAGAGACGCGTGAGCAAGTGGTTCAAAGCAGTGAAACCGGCGTTGACGAGGGCGGCATGCTGCGAGGCCGAGGCCTGGCGCAGGCCCTCGAACAGCGGTGCGACACACGAGTCGGGCACATTGTGCTGCTTGATGCCGGACTTGATGGCGGTGACGAACTGGACCTTGGCGTCGACAGTCGTGTCTTTCTTGAGGATGGTCAGCAGGCCCTGCACCTGGTCGTCGGTGAGCTTGTCGGCCATGATCCTGTCCTCAGATGTCGGGAGATCTGGAGGATCTACTGGAGCAGGGTGCGCGTGCGCGGGCCAACAAATGCGCTGTTATTGTTATTGCGGGCGCGGGCTCTGAATGCGGGAATTCGGGGATGGGCAACTGTTCCTCATTAGAGAGCTTGTATCAGGTGCGACGTCGCTTTCGACTTCGGCTGCGGCTGCAGAGTAAAACTCAGTTGGCGTTCCACGCGAATCGGGTTGATTTGGACGCTTTAGACTGCGCCACTTTGTAGTGTAGGGACCGGAGCTTGGAATCGCGAGTTTGAGGGATGGCAATGCTGATGATTGGCAGGTGGTGGCGGTATTCGTAGGTAGCTAATGAATCCCTAGCTGTAGGTAGTATTGCGGAGATACCTGGCGTAGATGGATAGTTTGGTTGTCGATGCTGGTTGGGTGAGGACAACAAAAAATATTGATTATTGATTTGACAATTGTTGCTGACTTGTTGTTGCCGCAGTCTTCCTGGTTAAGGGTGGAGAACATGTCCAATCAGGGATTAAATTGGCTACCACGTACCCCTGCATGGGCCCCTGTGTTGCCCCGCCGAAGCTCTGACCTACATGAATGAGGGGCTACATTGTTTACTTCGAGTACCTGTATTTACTGTGTGGATGCACTAGATTCTCAAGTACCAAAATGCTACCGGTACCCCGGAAGAAGGCGTCACTGCCTAAACGAACGACTTTAATGAGTGAGGCGCAACGTGGGCAGGGCGCCAATACCCAGGCAAGTCTGTTAATGGGATATCTGCACTTTCCAACTGATTTAATAATCGTAGCATTCCATCGCATGAGCAATCCAGTTCACCCGACATAACATGTTTCATCAACCAAGCACATCTCCATAGAAATCTATTAAATACCTAGATGAAACCGGTAGTTAACACGAACTGGCTCCTCAGCCCCCGAATAAGCATAAGTTAGGCTAGATCCCTCGTCTCAGTTCCAGGCATCACTGCGGCGTTACTCACACCGGCGTGGAACCAGGCTTCTCCATATCTTACTTCATACCTGTCCTCATCTCTCATCTCATAGCCTCGCAGGAATCTCTCTTATATTTGTGCATACTGTAACCCATTTTTTCCTAGTTCTCTCTAGTTTGCCATTAGACAGAGGAATTTCGCATGTCCTTACCGCCAAATACGACGCCGGTGTCACCGCTCGTTTTGCTCCCCGCCATGTCACCCGCAGACTCAACATCTATATCGGCCGCTGCGCCAGCATCCACGGCTCTCCCTGAGCATCTTAAAGAGGAAGCAAAGGGCCCCGAAAATAAAGAAGCCCCAACTACTACTGGAGAGGCCTCCTCTGCCGAGGAATTTCCCCAGCCGCATTTACGGCTTCATTTGAACGATCTTACAGACCACGGCGCATCTATTTTCCTGTCTAGCATAACCCCGTCAACTCTGCTTTCCTCTGCCATATCGCGGGTCCAGAAGGCTCTGTACGTGCGCCCAGACGGGAGTTACCACATGCCCAACACGCGTAGCGTGACTCTCATAGTGCGGCCCATGGACGGCGTGGCCTACACGACGGGGATCGAGCTGGATCCTGAGCAACACAAGGAAATCCACTTCTCGTCAGACTACATCGCGTCTATTGCAGCAAACCGGCGTAGTCACGAGATTGAGGGCGTTATTGTCCACGAGCTCGTGCACTGCTACCAATACAACGGGCACGGACACGCGCCAGGCGGACTAATTGAGGGCATCGCCGACTGGGTGCGGCTAGGCGCGGGCCTGGCACCGCCGCACTGGCGTAAGGGCGAGGAGGTCGAGGGCCAGTGGGACGCAGGGTATCAGCACACGGCCTACTTCTTGCAGTATCTCGAAGAGCGGTTTGGCAAGGGCACAGTGAGGCGGCTGAACGAGGGCCTGCGCACGAGCAGGTATGACGAGAAGTCATTCTGGACAGGCATCGTGGGCAGGCCGGTGAATCAGCTCTGGGAAGACTACACGAAGCAGCAAAAGAGCTAACTAGCTAGCTCGCTGATCGGCAGGACGGACAGCGAGAGTTGAATTGGGCCATGGGGTCGAGACTGGCTGGCCAGCTTGGAAAATCTAGAACACAGCACAGCGTCTTTTGCAATAGAATTTTTCTTGCTATATAACCAACCCCCTCCAATAGCCGTTGAAGCCAGTCTCTGCCGAGCACGCAAGCGGAGAAAATTGCCTGTCGAGACCAATCATGCATGAGATTTCCGCCGGCCAAGCCCCTCATTCGCGTTCGGGGCTCGTGAATGTCGCCATCGGGGTGGGTCATCACCCAAGCCTGCCGGTGCCCGCATCCGATCGTATGCTCAGATATCGCTACATATAAGAACCGACAAGAGCCTGCCTCCCTATGAGGCAGGCGATACGGTATGAGAGATGTCCTCTCACTGCACTCAATAGGTACTCCAACGATCATTAAGCCAGGCGGTTCGGCTGAGTAAACTGTTCATCTCTTACCATCTAGGGTACGCAACCATGGCAGAAGAGGTTTCCAAAGACGCGCCCTCTGTAGAGGTGGCGCCGGTCAAGCGATTATGGTATCGCACGACGCTGTTCAACGCCTTCGTCATCGGCGCCGTGGGATTCATCGCGCCGGGTCTATGGAACGCCATGAACGCACTAGGCGCCGGCGGCGCTCAAGCGCCTTATCTCGTCAACGCCGCGAACGCCCTGGTATTCGGCATTCTGGGCATCATGTGCATTTTCGGCGCGCCTATCGCGAACCGCATCGGTCTTTCTTGGACGCTGTTCCTCGGCACCGTCGGCTACCCCATCTACTCGGCCGGTCTGTACCTGAACAACCGCTACGGCGTGGTCTGGCTCGTCCTCGTCGGCGCCGTGACCTGCGGCTTCAGTGCCGGGCTGTTCTGGGCCAGCGAGGGCGCCGTGGCATTGGGGTATCCCGAGCCCGGGAAACGAGGGCGCTACCTCAACATCTGGCTCTGGTTCCGCACGGGCGGCCCTCTCGTCGGCGGCGCTATCGTCCTCGCGCTCAACAACAGTGAAAACTCCAAGAAGAAGGGCAAGGTCAGCTACAGCACATACTTGGTCTTCACGGCTCTGCAGACGATCGCCGCTCCGGTCGCGCTTCTCCTGACGCCACCGGAGAAAGTCCAGCGGTCCGACGGCACCAAGGTTATCATCAAGGCTGAGTCGACGTTCAAGGGCGAGCTCAAGGCGCTCTGGCAGACGAGCACGCGCAAGGATATTCTCCTGCTGCTCCCCATCTTCTGGGCCGCGTATTTCAATCAGTACTCGGGCAACTTCCAGACCTACTACTTCGGGGTGCGCGCACGGGCGCTCATCGGATTCACATCGAACTTCGGCACGCTTCTATCCTCCCAACTAATGAGTACACTCCTCGACTGGAAACGTCTGCCCGTTAAGAAACGCATCATCATCGGGTTCTGGTACGCCGTAGCGCTACACATCATCGCCTGGGTGTACGGGTGGGTGATCCAGGAGAAATACACCGCCAACCCGCCGGCGTACGACTGGGAGGACGCGGGGTTCGTGGAGGCGTACTTCGTGCTGCTGCTGTGGGACTTCGCGCGCCAGGGCCTGCAGAACTGGCTCTACTACCTCGTGGCCACCAAGACCGACAACATCTCCGAGCTCACGCGCTTCTCCGGCATCCTGCGCGGCCAGGAGAGCTTCGGCCAGGCCGTCAGCTTCGGCCTCAACACCCGCCAGTGGTTCGGCGGCCGCGTGCCCCTCGCCGTCAACACCATATTGCTGGGTCTCGCCGCGTATCCGACCTGGCTCGTCGTCCGCGACCACGTCCCCGTAGAAGAGGCGAAGAATGCACCTGTCCAGAACGCTGAGTTGGAGAGCGATGTTGAGAAGACCGCTGCCGACGCAACTACTGTCATCCTGCCTGAGGAAAAGGAGCTTTTTGCAGCTGCTAGGACGAGAGGGGGGAGGGATGCGGTATAATCAAGCCTGTTAGTACAGTACAGTACCTCCCTAGCGTAGCTTAGTGGTGTGAAAAGCTCCCCTGCTTCTTTGGAATACAATCCTTATTTCAACCCTTACATGACCCTTGAGTATAAATGTAGAAATGACAGAAGAATGAAGGAGAGATAAATTCACTCGATCCTCTATCGCAATATTAATTTACTTGATGATAATCGTCGCGTATGCTAAGCTGTGACAATAGCGGTCGCTGTAAGTCCCGCTGACGGATTAGGGCACAGCATGTCTCTCAGTAGGTACCCGTATCACATACCAATTACCTACTTAAGTAGGTAGTCGCAGTTCAACCTTGATTCCCTTTTACATTCATGCAGGAGGTTGGAACGAATCGTAATTGTTAAGCTATGTAATTAGGGCAAAGAGTGACATGCTATGTAGCAGAAATGATTAGTGACAAGTGTTCACCGACGTTGAGGTCGTTAGTAGGCCCCCTTAATCGCAAAAGCCCAAATTCATGTTTGCTCCTCTCACAGATTGCGCTGCACGTTGTAGCCTGTCGCTGCGTATGGTTATTCACCATCTTCCAAGCCCACACCGTCTTGTAGGCGCACTCCATCTTCTTCTGCTATTTGATCATCAGTATATCCTTTATTTAGTTTCTGGGTGTATTTGTCGAACTCTCCAGTAATATCGATCACCTCCTTCATCATCTTGTAATCTAGCTTGATACGCCACCCGTCTTCCCGTTGCCGTTGCTGTTGCCGTTCCCATCTCACGTACTGTCTCGCTGTTGTTATAATATTTCTGATTTGTCTCCCATTCAACTTGTACTTCACAAGTTTCCCAAGGTTGTCTCTTAGGTTATCAAAGTTGATAGCTTCTTCTTTGAGATCTTCCAGTCTGGATATGAAGTTACTCCAGACCAGCCTTCGCTGCTCATCTGACAAGCTCTCGTAATGAAGTGCCAACTGTATGCGAGATTGAAAGCTTCATCAAATCTTCCGACCCGGTTGCTCCTCAGAATCAAGATGCCGTCGTAGTATTCCAGGACTCTCAGGAATACCGAGACAAGTGCATTACGGCGAAGATCTTCCATGCCACGCTGTTCGAGAAACACGTCTGCCTCGTCAAGCAAAACGACGCATTGCCATGTCTTACCAATTTCTAGTACTGACTCCAGAGAGTGAAGCAGATCGCATGCTATAACCACATAAATATATCGCATACTGAGATCAAATATGTAGCAAAGCAACGAACTGGGAATATATTCAAGAAAAGTGTGGTAAAATCCAGCCTGCTATCTATACACTAGGTCTCCGAAGGAGGCCGGGAGCAACTTATGGCTTTATAGACTAAAAGCAAAGGCTGGAAGCAACTAAACCCCCTTGCTAACCCACTCGCTCTGTCACAATAGCTCTCGACTTCTTCCGGGTCAGTTCCCATTTCGCCACACGCGACGGGATACAAGGGCTTTCCAGCGATTTCAGCCACACTCTCAGCCATCAACGTCTTCCCTGTGCTTGGGCCGTCGTGTAATAACATAGTTAAGCCGTTGCCTTTGCCGGTGATCAGATCAGTAGACTTCTCTGCTTCGATTTGATTGCTGATCAACGCTTAGATTAAATTTTTCGTCTTCTCTTTGATTACGAGATACTTGAAAGCTTATTTGTTCCAAGCCGCTGGCCCACGACTAATGGAGTGAACTTGCAACAATGCCATTGATCGGAGTCTATTCAAGGCATCAACCACAACGTATTCGCGCCCCGTAGGACTGTTTAGCTTGCGTACTGCAATAGTGAGCTGGTCGCTGAAAGGTTGCTGCTGCCAAATACGAATATGAAGCTTATAAAATTTGACTGTTGGTTGGGGCGGGGGGAGTACAGGGGGTCTCCCCTTGGTAAAAAAGAATCGAAGAATAAGGTAGGTACCTACCTAGGTAGTAGAGTCGTAAGGTAGCCTCAGAGTCTTTCAATCGAAGTGCTCTACGGAGTAGCACTATAATTTACACCGTACTTAAATCGAGTCTTCGCCCGGAAAGCTTTTCATTTTCAGGGACAGCTTACCTGGCGCTACGGTGTATTATATTCGTAAAGCAGAGAAAGGGCGCAACTTGTCCCACGTCGTGCATGCAATTTCCCCGCCGTTACGAGGCGAGTCGCCGCCACTACCCCATCTAGAAAGAGCGTGTCATTTCTGGTAATGAACCGTACCTAGGTAGGTATTTTAGCTAGCTTCTAATACATATCTAGGTAGTCAACGTGGAAACCCGCCACCGTGGCTGTGATTATCCAGTCCACCTATTATATTTGGTTCCGCCCCTGGAGGATCGATTGTGACACAGGCTCGCTTCAGGCATCCATGAAATGTCGCCCACCTAACGACGCCTTGAAAAAATGGTAGGAAAAGGCCCATCCATGTGCTACACCGCAACTTGTATTCGGAGCATGCCAAGGGTCCGACTCTGCGAATCATTGTTCTATGAATCTACACTTTTGCTATCTAAGTATGCCATTATGGTCTGAAGCCGGTAGCAGAAATGAACATACGTGGACATTCCCCACAAGTAGCAGGCAAAAAGGCGGACAGTGACTGTGTCGGGCGCTCCGAACTTGGCCGTACCCATGAACCGGCTCAAAAGATATAATATATGTAGCAAATCCCGCAGTTCGATCTAGAAGGAAACGTTTCCACATGAATACATTGGGTATGTACATTTTGCCATCCAACCTTCTGATCCCAGCAGGTCCTTGATTCTAGAGTCGCAAAATATGGACATTGTGGCATGTAAGTTGTGACCAATGCTGTCAAGATTAATGAGATACGCTGAGTATTAATGACAGCGCGTACAGCAGTAACAGATGAGGGGGAATCTGCACTTATGCAAGATCCAAAACAACAGTTGTGTCAGTGCTACCAGTGTCGGCATTACCAATGTTTGCCTGATGATTCCCCGAAATACCGCACCTTTTCATGTCATCCCGTTTATTATAGAGACTTCACAGGGCGCTATGCAATTAATGAGAGATCTCGTACGCATGTTCCCATGCCGTGCCGGCGCAAAAGGTTCTACCACGGTCCATTTTCGGGGAAAGAGTGTGTTCCGTGTTCAAGGAAATTGTGTTCCGGGAAGTTTTGTTCCTTAAGGCCAATGCGACGGCTTCTCGGGTGTTCGGAGAAAGATTGTTTGTTATTCGAGGGACACTTGTCGCCACACACCTTCTGGTTCGATTGCCCTACGTACGGCTGTAGTCTCCCTATGGGCCATAAGGAGCCGCATAAACTTTTCACTGTTGAGACTCTCCGGACGCTTGCTTCCGGTTTCATCAATAGACACAGTCAACATGCAGATCTTATTAATATGGTCTTAGAAGCAATGAGGCGACCACAGATTGCACCTCTTCCCACGACAAAAACGAGTCGAATGTATTCAGGGTCGCTGATGAATACAACTGGACGCTTTGAAGCTGCGGCATCTCGATATAACATCCTCACTGGGCCGAAGAAAGGACTGCGTCTCATATGCTTGTTTCCCGGCTCAGCGAATTCTACTATCAAAGGCAGCTTCGTATACGCGGAGCTGGGCAACTCTTGCCCCAGTTACATAGCACTTTCTTACACTTGGGGCGAGCAAACAATCCTAAAGAAGATTGTAATCGGGGGCCATGGGGACATCATGATTGGTGAGAATTTATGGTCGTTTCTTCGACTTCAGACCACTATTATCACCATGCCAACCCTGTTCTGGATCGATGCTATCTGTATCGACCAGCAGAATATAAATGAGAGGAATCACCAAGTAGGACTCATGAAGCATATATATGCTAGTGCTGATCAGGTATTCTTGTGGCTGGGAAAAGAATGCAATGGAAGCGACAAAGCGATGAGCTTCATCAGGAATCAAGCAACAAAGCCTCCCAATAAGAGAGGCCAGGGCTATCGCTCCATCTGGCCGATTGCTTTGGGGCAGGCAATTCACGACCTGTGCGAGCGGCCGTACTGGAAACGAATGTGGATTATCCAGGAGATACTCCACTCAAATAGCATCACCGTGTGGTGTGGTTCCCAAAGCATAGCCTGGGAAGCTCTGGAGAAGCTGTATCTGAAACTCAAGACTCTAGAGGAAGCAAACTGGCTCTCTCATCACAAACTTCACACGCAGGTGGCTCAGAGCCCCGCGGCCATGATGTTGTGGCAGCGAGCTCACTGGCGTCACGAAGGCACACCGGTGCCACAACTACAGACGTTGATTGATATATTTCGGGACTTCAAATGCTCAGATATCAAAGACAAGGTGTTCGCACTCGTAGGCATGGCAACAATAGATTCTGCCATCGTTCCCAATTACGCTCTCACGACCAAAGAGATTTACTTCGGCGTCATGAGAAATGTCCAAGAAGACAAGGAGCAGTTCGGGCCCAAGCTGTCCCAAACGCTCGGTCTGTCGCACCGAGAACTAAATCTGCCTTGGGCAGACATGTAAGTAAATTGATCAAGTTTGCAAACATTCAAATGATGCCTGTTGACGAATTGATTGCAGGATCGCCTACAGAAGAGAGGATGTTGAGCGGCTTGTAGTAAGGGCTAGACGACATGACTGGACCAACGATCACTCACCGGTTATTTGCCTGATGAGTGAGCTGGTGGGCTAATGAGTGAGAAATCATTCCCACAGTTTCTTCGTCATTCCTTACTCAATGCTGGAGTCTCGGTAATCACTTGGCAGCCGGAGGATCCTGATACGCTGGTATAGCTTGCCCTAATAATACAGCGAAACTCAGAAGTTCAGAACTTCGAGAAGGCATGCCGCGATGAAAGGAAACTTGAGCGGAGCATTGTGATCCCATGGGTTATAGGTCGGATATGTTGTCCTGCAGTCACTTTTCGGCAGCTTTGCTGGCTCTGGAGGCACTCGCCATTTCTATTTCTCATATGGTAAGTTTTAGTACCGGTAATAAGGGCTATTTAAGGGCAGATAACCCGTTAGTTAACCGAATCAACCGAATTAGTGAATGTCACAGTATTTTAGGTATATGAGTGAGTGCACACAGTCAAGCGTCCGACTTTGCAACATTCTACTTTTGCCTTAAAAGCATTAGTAGTGTTGGGGTGTAATTAGTGTTGCATTGTTGTCTCGTGATAGCGATGATAGCTAGGTACCTATGCCGCGCTGGCAGCAGGCCGGCTGGTTCCCCAATAGTATTGGAGAATTAGCAACTAAAAGTACGAGCTTACGTAAAAGCAGGCCTAAATTCTTGGGGAAAGTAAGCTGTTAGCCCAAAATACTACGGAAGGACAGACTAACCCTTACAAACTTGATGGCTTGCATAAGCAAGTATTAGATAAACATTACAGCCCACCCATCATGGATTCAACCAACTTGCATACAACATACATTATACTAGACTGTATTGATTTGACATGCAACATAACGATCTACCAACTCAAACTGACCTGCATATAACATGCATATAAATAGAGGCTGCATGACCCATCTCCTACAGGGTGGCAAAAAAGTAACAACTTGAAGCATGGTGCGTCATACTCCGGAACGGCTCGAGAATACTACGAACCAGTCAGCCAGCTAATCTACTCGTGCATCCTTTGCATATTTCGGCTATCCTCACCTACCGTGTCCCAGAAGTTGGTGACCGGGATGGCACCATGATTCTTTCTCAATGATCGGACTCTTGCTGTAGCTCGCTTGCAGCTAGTGCCAGAAAAGAACCGCTGTCAGCCGTTATTTCCACGTACGGTTCTGCGCTGTTCATTAATAGATCATGTACAGTACCCAAAACAAATGTTTCTCCTCAACACCGGCTATAGTCTTGTAATTTTAAAATCACGGCTTTTTAAATGATCAGTTCTTAAATGGAACATATACGCCCCTTTAAGATTAATGTTCCGTCTTCTGAGGTTGAAGCATTGACGCAAAGACTGCGGACTTCGAGGATACCAGAGCTGTTTGAGGCTGGTTGGGAATACGGCCCCCCGGTTGAAGATATCAAACGCATCTCTAAGTACTGGGCAGAGGAATTCAGCTGGCGATCGTTTGAAAAACGGTTGAACGAACTACCGCAGTTCGAAACGACCATCACTATCAGCGGCTTTGATCCTGTCCCCGTTCACTTCGTTCATCAGCGCAGCAAGTCTCCTGATGCGATTCCACTGCTGTTTATTCACGGCTGTTCGTCGGCATCATTCCTATATATCATGAAGGGTGAAGAGCTAAAACCGTGGGCAGGGCCCGGCAGCTTCTATGAAGTATCTCGAATACTGCCGATTCTTAGAGAGAGCGAACAGAATGGCGGGCCTGCTTTCCACGTCGTCGCGCCGTCCTTACCCAATTTTGGGTTCTCGGGCCGGATCAATCGACCGGGTTTTGGCATCAAGCAGTATGCTGAGACTTGTCACCAGCTGATGCAGGTTCTGGGATACAAGCAATATGCCTCTCAGGGCGGAGATTGGGTCAGGCTGATCCGTGAACAATAGCATTCCTGCAACTAATTGATAAATAGGGGAGCTCGATCTCTCTTACTATAGGCAAATTTCACCCCGAGTCCCTGCGGGCAATCCATCTCAACTTAATCGCCGGCGTTCCGCCACCGCCGTCGTCTCCATGGTCTTTCGTGAGTTTCCTGGCGACGCACTTCTTGAATCTTTACAGAGCTAGGGAGGTTGAAGGCCTCAAAGCGGCACAAGACTATCAGGAACGAGGCTCGGGTTACTTTCAAATCCAGAAGACGAGACCACACACGATCGGCATGGCGCTGGCAGATAGCCCAGTCGGCTTGCTGGCATGGATGTATGATAAGCTCGTCTCTTGGACTGATAACTATGCCTGGACTCCTCAAGAAGTGTGTGAATGGGTGAGCCTGTACTGGTTCAGCCGTGCTGGACCGGCAGCCAGTGTATTAATTTACCACGAAGCGTCCAAAGGCGAATGGCCTGCTAAAGCTGGCATTTCCGCGCCTGGAGCCAAAATGGTATGACAGACGGTTAACTATTCTTGCGAACTCTCGCTGATGAGCACCTACTGGCAGGGGTTTTCGTACTTCCCAAAAGAGATTTTTAGTACTCCTCGCGCATGGAACCGTCGGCTTGGTGATGTTGTATTTGAAGTGAGTCATGACCCTTTCTCATCTCTCCCCCAGGGTTACCACACCACATCATTTTCGATATCTATTAGCTAAATGCTGAACGTGACTCAGCGAGAGCATAAACGCGGCGGCCACTTTCCTGCTTGGGAAGTGCCCGATCTCCTAGTTGGCGACCTTCGTGTCATGTTCGGAAAGGGAGGAGGTGCTCATGGTGCAGTGGAAAGCTCGGTGTGAACATGATATCACCAAGGCTGGCTGCGTTAAGGCTTTACCCGTATAGAGTGATTGATTATGAACAATGAAAAGTTCATTAAGTACAAACCCCCATACGATACGATCGAGTAAATAGCCCGAATCTTGCATTCAATCCTCTCTTAGGTATACTACATTAGCGCCGCAATTCCTGTGCTTGAGGTGGTGGCAGGGTGAGGATCAAGCGCCGCGTCGGCATTCTTGGCACTCAGCCCTTGGATTTGGTGTCGCTGGGCTCTCTTAGGCGGGTTGGTTATTTTATGGGCCAAGATGATAAGAATCCACGTGTGTGATGTTCGGGTAAGAATGAAAAGGAAAAGAAGTAAATGAGGAGGAGGAGAATATTTAGAGCAGAAGAACGGAGTGGTTTTCTCTGCGCACAGGAATCTTTGCGGCGGAAGAAGTTACCGTACTTCGTATGTTTGTCTCAGGGACTTAGACCAGCTGCGCGGCTAGCGGCACGTAAAGTGACTGTTACGCGGTGTCACATGACAGGGGGCCTTGCTGCAGCGGGGGAGTCACCTGCAAGCGGTGGGCCGGTGTCGGAGCACTATCGATAGCGGACTAGATCTGGAGAGAGCTCCCAGGCGAGTGCTACACTCAATGAAGGTCGGACCATTCAGCAGCTTGGTATGACTCCCTACGGGTATCAATCACTACCTAGCTGAAAATTGTGCAGGGTAAAAAATCTGACGTGCCACCTTATCACCTCTTCCGCCTCAATTGACTTGAATCCTGAATGGCAGCGAATTCGATTCGATCGCAACACACGATAATCGCACAGTCGCCATAGTCGCACCTAGCCCATCATGGCTACTAATAAGGCGAATGCTCCCGCGGCGGGTATGCTCTGGGGTGGGCGCTTTACAGGTAGGTAGCTCTCGTAGCTCTCCGCGACCGTCAGGCTTCGTGTGCAATTCGGGTGCAATATAATTACAAACTAACCTCACGGATAATAGGCGGTATAGATCCCCTCATGCACCAGTATAACGCGAGTATCTCGTATGACAAGCTCCTATACAAGGAAGACATCCTTGGCAGCATTGCCTTTGCCCGCGCCAATGCAAAGTCTGGCATCATTTCCGATGACGAGTTTGCCGAGATTGAGCGAGGTCTCCGCGAGGTTTTGAAGGAGTGGGAGACAGATACCTTCGCCATAATGCCCAACGATGAGGATGTGAGGCGCCACCCCTTGTAGACCTCTTTATTTACTCACCCCGCGACTTAGCTTAGGCAAGACGGCTAATGTAATGAGAGCACAGATTCATACTGCCAACGAGCGTCGGCTTGGGGAAATCATCAGCAAGGATATCGCAGGCAAGCTACATACTGGCCGCAGCCGAAATGAGCAGTGTGTCAGTGATATGCGCATGTGGCTGCGCGAGCGGATACGTGAGATCGACAACCAACTGGTTGCCTTCCTTCAGGTTATTACCGCACGTGCCGAGTCTGAGATGTAAGTCCAGCATCCCTTGCTTAATCAGGAGTCACCTTTCTGACCTGGAAAGCGACCATATTATGCCTGGATACACCCACCTCCAACGCGCCATGGCTGTAAGGTTTAGCGCCTGGCTCTTGTCATTTGGCTTTGCCTTTGCAAGTGACTTGGAGCGTCTGCGGGAGACGTACAAACGCGTCAACAAGAGGTAGGCAGATCTGCGCATAGCAACGTGTACGCTCTGATTATACTAACATGGGACACATTAGCCCACTTGGGGCTGGCGCTCTTGCCGGAAACGCCTTCAACATTGATCGCGATATGATGGCTAAGGAGCTCGGCTTTGATGGTATACTCTGGAACTCCATGGGAGCTGTGTCTAGCAGGGATTTCGTTACCGAGTTCCTACAATGGGGTAGTATCTTCATGGGGCATATCTCAAACTGGAGCCAGGACTTGATCTTATATTGCTCGTCTGAGTTTGGCTTTATCGCTATTGCTGACGCGTATTCCACTGGCTCCTCACTGATGCCTCAGGCAAGTACTTCCCGTGCTCTTTATTGCCTCTTTTGGAATCTTTAGGAGCTGTTTGCTACATGAAGCGGCTCTCTGCATGAGTTTACACCTGAGACAATGGCTTATGGCTCTTGAGATATCTGAAATTGATAGAATATGACTAACAAAATCACAGAAAAAAAATCCAGATGGGCTTGAACTCCTCCGTGGCAAATCAGGGCGCTGCTTTGGTCAACTCGCTGGATTCATGATGACAAACAAGGCGTTAACGTCTACATACAACAAAGATCTCCAAGAGAGCTGGGAACCTATGCTGGATCATGTCAAAACTATCTCTGATAGTGTACAGATTGCCAATGGTATCCTTTCTACACTTACGCTTCGACCGGAGCGGATGCTGGCTGCACTAGATCCAACCCTTCTCGCAACAGACCTTGCCGACTTCCTGGTTCGAAAAGGTGTGCCTTTCCGCGAGACACATCATATTTCAGGACGAGTAGTTGCAAAGAGTGAGGAGTTAGGTGTTCCAATGAATACACTCTCACTTGAACAACTAAAGGCTATTGATAATCGATTCACAGACGATGTCATGGATATTTTCAACTATGAGACAAGTGTTGAATCGAGATCAGCCAAAGGTGGTACCAGTCGAGCAAGTGTTCTAGAGCAGATCAAGGTCCTTAAGAGTATAATAAGTTAGGTGTGTATCATTATAATCACTGTTGGTACGGTTTCGGGTATATCATCTGCAGTTAAGCTCTCGCCCCGCGCGGCATAGGCGGCGGGGGTCATGGCGCCCATCAAGGCCTGGCGTCTGGCGTCTGGCGAGAAAGGGTAGGCCCCTGCGACGGGACGGTATCCGATAACGAGGACCGAGCACAGCGGAGAGCCTTTCTACCGGACATCAAGGCTAGCAAGCAAGACGAAGAAGTCCAGCTTCGAGAAGAGCCGGGGCAGGGTCTACGAAACTGGTACTTTGGAATGGATCGTCGTCGTTTCCTACTGGGCATGGGCCATGTTCGTAAACACGGCATCCTGCTTGCACCAATCATTACTTCGTATTCGATGTTCTATTCTGCTCTTTCAAAAGGAGACGAATCAACGTATGCGCATTCTTTGTGATAATCGGAGGATCTAAGTCCGCCTGTAGCCCAAGCTTCAATATAGCTGCAAAATGACGCCACGTGTTGCCGACAGCACTTATAATGTTCTCGCCGGTATACAAGGCCAAAACTGAATGGGGATTTCTGAAATTGTTTTCGGCCTTAAGGAATCGTTCGTTGTTCTTGAGGACTTGGGCCATGTCATTATGAGGGACGAGTGATCAGGACATTCCCATTTCCGCTAAACAATATGTTCACAGCTCCGTGCTTCTTCAATGGCTCTTTGAGGTATTCGTGATGTAGTTTCTCTTGATCTACTTCTTCTATCAACGATAACAGAGTGTAGTAGAAAAGAATCGCGGGGAGGTTTCTAGAGTGACTTGGAGGCAGCGTAGCTCTACGAAGCGCCCAGACGAGCAAGATCAAGATGCTCAGAGCAAACCACAAGGCAACAATGGTTGTGCTTATTGTAGCGAGTCAGGTCTTTCGAAAATACATGTGAGTTTTCAGATTGTAAGAAACGAATTATTGAATCTTTGATCGCCAGTGCTTCCGCATTCTTATCTTAGATCGGTGCCCCTGCCTAGCCGATCGAATGCCACGTTCATGGCATCAGCCGTATCTGGGCCGTGGGGCTTGTGATCGATATCGTCACATCGTCACATCGCCGCGATGGAACTAGATCCTAAATCATTAGTCTAGGCCTGCATGGGGGGCTTATATGGGTGCCAAGCATGTATAGTGAATCCTCAAATGCGAAATTCGGCCGTGGAATCCCACGTAATCTTCTCAAATAATCACTGTAGCCGTTCCTCGCTTGCATTCATTGCATAAGCAGTTATAAGAACAAGTTTCTCATCCCTGGTAAAGAAATTAAGCGAGAACTGTCGCTCTGCGTGTGGTGCCTGCAAATAAAGTCACCCACCATGGTTCATACATGTTCTAAGAAGGATTTGCGACATTTTTTTGGCAACAAACCTGGTGTACGGCGGGGAAATATTTCTCCTGTCCAAACACGACATGAGGCTTATGGGCAGCTGAGTTGCTCACTCCGTCTCAGCGCATAGGTAATCATCGCGGTGGACTTAAAGAGATTGGCCTTGTGGGATGCGCAGATGTATATACTTGAAATAAACAAGAACCACGGCTTTGAACCTATGTGTTATTGTACTCGACTTTATTATAAGCTTCTAGCTCAATATTAACGCAATCTTAGTTCTGCAATTACAAATTGTGAGACTCCCTTGATAACAAGGATTATAAGGCTGTCAGTTATGTCTAATAACCTCACTATCGCCAATCTTGATGCTGGGAGATCTGTCAAGACAACTACAATAGAAGAAACAAGCGGTCGTGGGAAAGGCGACCCTAATGCCATCGAAAAGCAGCATCTCGATCGCAATACTCTGATCCAAGATACCGAAAGGCTTGCGAGTAAGATTCTTGGTATCATTGCGAGCTATGGCACTCACTATGAGCAACAATCTGGTCGATGCGATGCTTTGGAAGATTTTTTCCCTTTGGTGGCAAAGAGCATTTATTCAAGCTCCCCTGTCCAGATAATTTTACCGGCTTTCCCATTCAAAGACCCCTCTCAGGACCTCGTTCTCGGTCATGTACCAGATCTGGGCGAAGAGCTTGCACTTGCCCATTTGCAAAGCCTCTGCAGCAACATTTCCGCAGCCTACGAACACGGTGCTGAGCTTTTCGTTTGTTCGGATGGTTTGGTGTACAATGGTAGGTCATACCCCTCTCAAAGACACAAGACATGAATTCTAATGCGAGTTTGAAACTATAAGACTTGATGGGCCTGTCTGATGAAACAGCATGGGAATACGGCCAAGCTGTAAGAGATATGGCAGTGAGAAAGAGATTTCATGATCTTAATTTCCTTCGCTTGTGGGACGTACTTGATTATCTTGACGAGAGCCAGCCAGATAAATACGATGAGGTGGCTTCCAAGAAGTATTACCTTGACCACGCTGCACGCATTCGCCAAGATCTTCTGCGACGCTACAGCTTTGCGCACTTTGATGTTAAGGTGGCGGAGGCGACAGATCAAGACAAGGATGCAATGGCTCCAGAAATCATCGCCGAGCAGATGATTACACGCGAGAAGGCATACGGTGCAGCGCTACGATCCAAGTTTCCCAATCATATAAGGCTGTCAATTCATGACTCCTCCGGTGTTGACAAGCTCTCTCTGGCTTTAATCCCAGGTGCCCATAAAAGGGGTACAGTCGGATTAATGCCTTGGCGATCTGCAATTGCCATTGGTGCCGATGGATCATACCGCGCTGTGTATCCCGATAAAGTTCGGGACACATACGATCTAGTGTATAGAAATGAACAACCTTACTTCTATCGCTTTAAATCCAATCTGTTCGATTGGGAAGACGCCAATCTCCAAGTCGAGTTTGAGCATCTATACCCCTGCGGTCTCATTATTCGTCCACGAAGCGGCTCGCCCTCAATGACCCTGATACCGATACAGAAAGTGCGTCACCTGTCTCACCAATTCTCGCCTATTGTTCTACGCGGCTTTAGCGAGACGATGGTCGAGGACACCTGGGTTAGAAAGGGTCACGAGTTGGGCGACATTCTGTCTTGGACGGTAACAGGAACCATATTCAACGTAGTCAACTCCCGAGATGGCAGCAAGACGGCAAATGACTCCATTTCAAATGAACCGGTACCGTCTATGCACTTTGATCGCGTTTTCAATTTTCCAGAGCGCAAACGTCACACCACTGGCGAGATTACTAAAGTACTCAGCCCGCCTTGGTATCAATATTTTACGTGCCTCGCTATAGCTCCAGAGGGAGACGGTTACACACTGTTCTGCAGCTCAAGACTGTTGTTCCGGCATCTCTCTTGGCCCTGGTCACTTGATGGATTGAGGTCCGTTACTTGGAAGATGACAAATGACGGCGTTAGGGAGAAAGTCCACAAAGAAATGCCCCTCGTCGTGAATCACCCGGTGACTGGGGCGCCTTGTATACGATGGCCCTCGCTGTGGGATGTCGATACAGCTAAGTACTCTCGTTACACGGCCGTAATCAATAATGAACTGAAAAACCTTTTGGAAGTTGTGGAGCAGTTGGCGTACGATTTTCGCACTTGTCTACGATTCTCCTGGGAGAGGGGTGACATTCTCGTGAGTGACAATGTCGCTATGTTACATACACGGGCTTAGTACACTTCAGAGTGTGGCCGAGAGATGGAGCAGATTGATCTCGATTAGATAGATGAATTGTAATATTTGATATGAAGACGAGAACTCAAAGGGCATGTGTCATAGTCACCTGTGGCGCATTGTTGGGAAAAGATACATCGTAATGGTCCTACATTTAGGCACCAGTTATTTACCAAATTGGAAGCTAAGCAAAAAGTGTGCCACAATGAAGTCTACCTACCTCAATATACTATAGTACTTACTCGTGCACATCCTGTTGAAACGCCTAGTGTATAGTGCGACGTGATCAATCTCAACGGAATTTATCGTAATCAATCTACTATTAGATTAATGTTTAGCTTATCACAGGGCCCGATCCGACGCCGATACTTATCACGAAGTCTACGAAATCATCTTACTACCTAAGTAGGTATGCATGCAGCGATATAAATTCGTGCAACACGACTGTGATAGCAGGTTGTTCGGCGACGTCATTCCGACTTACCAAAACCTACGAGAGTAAGCTGCCCCCCTTGCGAAAGTGATACTACCAGCGACGACGCCGTAAGCCGTAAGCGCGAACTCGAAGTCAACGTCATTGCCGCCAGCAGCTTATAATCAGAGAAGATGTCAACACAATGATCGAGCACAGGCATTCGTGAAAATTGTGTTTCGGCATCCTAAATTCATGGCACGGTTTGTGTTTACCCCTGATGGACTTGTTTAGAACTACCTACCTAGGTACCTAGGTACGGTAACCCCTGAACCTCGGCCCTGAACACCGGTTGTGGCCATTCGAGGCTTGGCACTGTACTGTGGCGTATCTGTGAGAAGTACTTACAGTATGAAACGCGGCGTTTCTCATTATTCTTACTGTATCATCCGTGCCACTTACTCCCACTCTCGGCTCGCTCATCATTCTCCTATCACCCCCCGCAAAGGGGTGTCATTTTGCGCTTATGGCCACAGCTGGAGTGGTCCGGGCACTCCTTCTGATGAATCAACTATCTATCGCTTACATTTCAGAAACGTTTTACCTCGATCTTTCCCTCTCCAAACAACGGGGTTTCCTATCACCGTGATTCGGGCTCGCGTCTTGATCAGCCGACTCGATACAATGTCTATTTCGAAAAAGACCGCTCTTATTACAGGGTGCAGCGACGGTGGCTTGGGGGCAGCCTTCGTCAAAGTTCTCCACGAGAATAACTACCATGTTTTCGCGACGCTGCGAAATACTTCCAAAGCGGAAACGTTCAGTAGCCTAAGCAACGTTGATATTCTAGAACTTGATGTCTCATCGGAGAATTCAATTACTCGCTGTGCCGAGGAAATCCGGCGCCGCACTAGCACACTTGATATACTTATCAATAATGCTGGTAATGACTTCATCATGCCGATTCTCGACACGAACATTGAACAAGCTAAGAAGTTCTTTGATTCCAACTTCTGGAGCTTTCTGGCCGTCACACAAGCATTTTCGGATCCGATCATTAAGGCTCGAGGTGTCATCGTGAACCTCAGCTCCGCCTTATGGAATCTTCCCCACCCCTGGGCAGGTATGTGTTGTTCTTCACCCACCTACGCGTTATCCTTTGCACGTAAGGGCAGAGTTCATCTTGTAGTATTTTCGTGGCTAGCTGAAAATGACTTGAACCTTTTCAGGCCTATACACCACGGCAAAAGCAGCTGTTAAGCAACTATCGGAAACCATGCGCGTTGAGATGGATCCACTCGGAGTACGAGTTGTGACGGCAGTAGTCGGTGCAGTGGACACGAACTTCTTCAAAAACGAGCTCATCCAGCCATTTCAGTTGCCGGAGAACTCATACTATAAACCCATTGAAAAGTTTCTTGATGGCCAGCGCGGAGGGAAATACGTTCCCCCAAGAGAGAACGTCGACATCACGGCTCGAAACATAGTGAATGATGTGCTTGGTGGAGCGAACGGATGTATATGGCGGGGTGGCAAGTCAACAGACGCAAAGTGGCTCACCTGGCTACTCCCTACATGGGCTTTGGAACGGATTCTCGACATAAGATCGAGGGGCCTGGAAGAACTAAAGCAACACTATTTGAAACAGTAAATACGAGGACATTCGCCCCGTCGCGTATTGGAGGCCCTGCCTGTACTGCACACATGGAGCTGACCTTGCTCTGCGTTCCTGCTTGTCACATCTTCTCGAACAGGTTATTTCTTTATAACAAGAGAGAATAATCACTCTTTTGCCTTATCAACTTTATATAATGATTTATCATTGTTTATTTAAACGAGTGATCAATGTTTCGCCTTACTATGTGTGAATACAATTAAGCCTGCTGCCGCCAACTGCATATCCTGCTAAACACCTCTCATGGAGCCACACCGTGAACAGTATAGTTATGTTTTGTTGCAGGCCTGGAATATGTGCCGATAGCAATGTGCTCTGCCGAGCTGGAAACATTGGCTCCAAGTTGCCCGGCGTTAAAGGCGCCCCCTGATTCTTGTGACCCCTGGCGCAAACGTACAGTAGATGGCCGGTTGGTAAGCCTGATCCTGCTTCCATATGACGATAGCTTGGTGAATAACCGATTAATAAGGGTTGCTCTCGGGAGGACCGGCTTGAAGACAACCACGCAGGAAATAATGATAGCCACAGCCCATTGAACTGTGGACCATACACCTCTTGTTAACTGGTTATCTGTGACATCATCTGTAAGCAGCTATATAGTCATGAGTTACTAGAAACAGAAGCTCTTACTAATTGCATCGTGATAGCTTAAGAATATCTTGATGATACCGATGACACCAGTACTAGCTTCTGTTAGTATAAGCCAAGGTAGGTGACAACTATGTTATGTGTTTCCGGTTACTTACAGAGCTCCTAGGATGAACACAGCTGATAGCTTCCACTTAGTAGAGGTCTTCAAGTTGAGATCGTGAATCATAACCATAGCCAGTATAGTCATTCCAAAGTCCACAAACGAATTGACGGACTCTACCCCAGCCACCCATGGTCCCGCACGAATACAAGAACCGTACGTAATCGTTGAATCCCAATACTTGTAGATCGGCGAGCATTGAAATATGGCGATAAATTGGGCGGCAATCGCTTCGCCGGTTTGAACGACCGCAAAGAACTTGATCCAAAGGGAGTACGATGGGCGTACACCAAAGATACGGTGGTAGAGGCAGAGAAGACTCAATTTGGTGAACAGTTCACCAAAGGGAGCCACAGCCGCCGCAGAATACTCAGCCTAGGTAGACCCTATCCATTAGCGTTGCTGGTCACATCACAAGATGACGTTCATTGACAAAGTGAATCAATGCGAACCTGTTGTGCAGCTTTCATATGACCAGCAGCATACATCAGGGCTACTATCGGTCCCATAAGGTCAGTATCCGTTAGTATGGGAGAAATGGGGGGACTCTTTACGTGTTAGACAGCCTGCAACCCAGCCCAACCAGAAGATCAGACCCGCTAGGGCTAACCAGTCCTCAATGCCAATCCCCAATGTGCGTCGCGAGGCAACAAATCGGAGAATGGTTGTTAGAACACACAAAGGTACAAACACCACTACTACTCCAATGCCAGCAGACAGTATAGGCGGGAGAGCAGCCATGATTGGGTTGCTGAGAAGCCCAACCTAGTGTTTAATACAACAGTCTTGTGAGTTCTAGATCGATTTTATTGAGAACAAGGAACGTCTGCTGTCAGATGCGCGCACCGTTATTATCACAAAAAGTCCAAGAAGCGGGATGCAGCCGATCAAATGTGGTGATATCTTAGATAACATAACCTGGGCCTCCTATGTGTGGGCTTCTCGGCCCGTTCCTCTAGGACGGATCTGACATCTATTCCAATTGCCTGTGAAGCGATAGGATTATGAATTAAGGTCAGCTTGTAATGCCAAGGTTTTACTGGCATGTCGAATGGCGAACCGTATGCCAAAGGATATGATCCTGCTCATAATCTTGGCAGTACGAAATATACCCTTCAATACGATTGTCTAGTGTGTACGGAGTAGCCCATTCAAAATCATGGAGTCGCCACACCGCCTGTCTGCTGGTAAAGTGGCGAGAACCACACCTACTTACCTTGCAGCGTTTCACTTTTGGCAGTCAATTTTATATTCGCGACAACATCAAGTAGTTGTTGATCATATAGATCCATCACTCGACACCAATCATCACTTTTCAGCTGCGGACTTGCTCGTCCAAGACCGCGTCACTCTAGCGTACCAGGTCTCAATCTGCGCCTTCGGTCTTTACCATTGGTCATGCATGTAACCCAAATCTAGGCGCACAACGTCGGAAAACTCGTCGATATCACATTGTTGCTATATGTGGTCTACACCCGCTACATGGTTGACTGTACGACTTCACCCGAAAAAACCTTTTGAAGGTATCGAGCTGACATGACGTGCGGTTATACAAAGAGATCTGATGAAACTGCATTGAATTTATCCTCGACCGATTGTCACATGGGGGCTAAATCGTGCTTATCCCTTTGAATTGTGATTCGGCACCAGTACTTTATATAAGCACTAAGCGGGGGTATCCAGCCAACTAAAACTCCCCATTCAGGGTTGCTGAAGGGTTGTTAAAGTACTGGTGCCGAAACACAATTCAAAGGGATAAGCATGAATGCAGCAATGCTTGGCTTCTTGGCAGCTCAGCTCTACAGTGAGTAGTAACCAAGGACTCATACAACTCTATCGGCATTCTCCCCAATGTGCTTACTTCTACGCCTTTAGGATTTCTGTTCAAGGGGTGAGGAGCAGATGATCCGAAAAATATTGTTTTGTCTGGTACACGAAAAGGGTAGGGAGCGACACCGTAGTGCTCAAGGTAGTATCGGATTGCTGTAGGCATGCTATAATTAATCGAAATAGAAATCTTCCAATGTCACTCACACTCGCTCGCTTAGTGAACGCCTCAATAGTTAAATACGGCGTATGAATGAAGCTCGTGGCGATTTCTTGCTTCATGGTTGCATTAAAGGGGTTGGGTTTTGACGTGATATAGGACCTACACGACCTACCCCGCATAAATGCTCCCCCGAACTTCATCCTCCAACTCCGCCAAGGTGCGAATGAAATTCTTCTTAGCTGCGCCGTACAGCAGCATGACACCCTGTGAGCTCTTCAGCTGGAAACTGAGAAATACAACATCTAGTCAAGATGGCCCGATTAGTGCAGCGGGGAAACGCGGGTCACACAGAATCAAGAACGATGATCTTCTCGAGAATAGAATCTCCAATACAAGGAATATCCCGATCGAGCCAGCTTGTATCAAAGGACCATGCAGTGTACCCTAGCCAAGCAAGATCTGAATATCTAGTGGCCGCTATTGGACAGCAAGAAAAAGAAACTTGGCACCCAGACAACGTAATCTGAAGGCCTTACATCTCAGTATCTACCTGTTTACTACGTGTAATACTTGAGTCTTATCATTTTTTTTTCTTCCTTTAATCCTACTATACACCTCGATGATAAGAGATGTTACAGTTGCCACAATCAAGCCCGCCTGAGAATAGGAAACCAGTGTAGATGCTATAGCAGCGACGTATAAATTACTATCCCTATATGAGCCCTATTATTTAGCACCGCCGCCAAATGATCGTCACGTTTGTATGTAGTACTTCAATAGCATTCGCCGTAATCTTCTACAATAAACTTAGACACTAGTAAACCCAAATACGATCAATAGTCGCCTTGCATCCTGAAAGCACCCCCCGTTTGTTGTCTTCTAGCCACTGAAGAAATCTATCATAATGGGAGAGATCAATGATGGAGACACACGTTCCCCTATCGGAACATTCGTCAAGCGGATCCTGGACCAAAGAGTTCAGCCACGTTCGGTCGAGGATATGCCAATCTTCTATCAGAATCTGGAAGAGGCGTTAGATGTGCGGCGTAACGCTCACAACTTCTACTCTCTCGTGCAGAATAATTGGAGAACAAGCAACGCGGTCGACTTGTGCTCTGGAGATATTCTCTCCTTAGGAGCTAGCGAGGAGCGCCGTGCCGAGTTCCTAGCAGAACTGAGACGCAATCCCGATTTCACTCTGGGTTCCAGTGGAGTGCGACTCAGTAAGTATATCGAAGTTCTCTACTTGGTATTCGCAATTATTTCGTCTACATTATGTGCATGACTTGAATTAACTTTCGAGGTCTTAGTGGATGGCCACTACAGCTACTTAGAGGATGCGGAGAAATCCATCGCCACGTTTCACGGTGCGGAGGCCGGTCTTATTGTCGGTTCCGCCTATGAAGCCAATGTAGCGGTTTGGACAGCTATACCGCGGCCTGGAGATGTCATCCTCTTCGATGCCTTAGTCCACGCAAGCTCCCACGAAGGAATTAGGCAAAGTTTGGCTATTGAAAAGGTCGAATTCGCCCACAACGACATCGAAAGCTTCCGTTCTTCCGTGCTGGAGATCGCGGCCTCACAGCCACTCATCAGACAGGGGAAGCGGTCAATCATTGTAGCAGTTGAGTCTATATACAGCATGGACGGTGACGTCTGCCCCCTGAGAGAACTTGTCGAAGCTGCCGATGATGTCCTTGGCTGTGATGGTAACATCCAATTTGTCGTGGACGAAGCGCACAGCATAGGGGTCATTGGTCCCAAGGGCGCAGGGCTCGTTTGCGAGCTAGGCCTCGAGAAGGAGATCGCGGTGGTAGTTCACTCATATGGAAAAGTAAGTCATATAGGAAAAATGGCCTCAGGGGGTATGTGCATGGCTAACACTGAGCCGAAGGCCTTAGGCGCGACTGGAGGTACGTCTATATGTCGACTGTTTGACTTGTCACTAACTCATAATTCAACTTGGCAGCTGTTATTCTGGGTAACAAAACGATAATAGACACCCTCGTCAATTTTGGACGGTCTATCACGTACACCACTTCCCCGTCTTTCGCATTTGTCGCTGCAATCAAATCTGGCTATGCTTTACTTGCGACTGCACAGACCCGAGACGTATGTCTAATCTCCGTAATTCATGACTACTTACTAAGACTGACATACTTCTCCAGGCTCAAGGCCGCATTCAAGATCTCGCAAGATTGTTTTTCCGGTCAATATCATCTCACTCCCTCTGGCCAGCAGCCAAGGGGCAGGGTCTTCTCTACATTCCCCTTTTGGACCGGTGGGAAGAGCGTCCATTTCTCACTCATATCCTCCCTATCTCAACAAACCAGAAGTATACATGGTGGCTCTATTTTCATCTGCTGTCCTCATCTTACTGCGTATTCCCTGTAGATTACCCCATTGTTCCCATCGGCCAGAGCCGGCTAAGAATTATCTTGCATGCTAGTAATACAGACGAACAGATAACGGACTTTGTCCGTTTAGTTTTTGAATGGGTAGATGAGATGATACAGATAGAAGAAGGGAGGACCCCGGACAGAGTATCAAAGGCTGCAAGAGAAGTCTATGCTTGGATGGAGAAAGAACAGCTTACAGGATGGGGGAAAGTGTAGCAATAGGAATAAAGAGTAGCATCTCTAGATTCTAACCCCTATGCAATATAAGATCCATATAATATGCATGGAACCATTGGCGAGGTAACCCTTCTTGGTCTGGCAAAGCAGAATAAATGGGTACGTACCACTAAGCGCCAGGTATCTGTCGATTATACTGGATTTTTACAGATCGTCACGTTGCTGCTTTATGGTAACTTCGGGACTTCGGCTGCGCCTCGGTGGCGCGAAATGGTAATCTGGTAGCCATTACTCCAGAAGTTAGGATTTCTATCCCAGATGCCCAGGTCGGCCCAGGTATATGCCGACGGTAGGATCCCGAGCGGAAGGATTATGGTTCAGGTGGGCTCTGGTAAGCACGAAGAATCTTGGCACCCTCCAGTACACCCAACCTAGATCCAGGATATAATGCTGTCTTGCGGCGCATGGTAATGCGACTTTGTTTCATTTCCTGCGAATAATGTCACATTGCTGACATCATGACAAAGTTGGCCCCCAATTACGGCGATTAAGCTCAACGTATCGTGTCCCTCATGGGTGGCATTCAAGTCGTGCAACGTCGGTAATCACAAGTTACATGGATCTAGATAAAGGCCAGGCGATGATAGTGACAATCGAGGGCTACGGTAATATCGTGTAGGACATAACCTCATTTCATTCATTGGTTCTCTGCTGTCCATTTAGGACACTGATAAGTATTCAAATTGAAATGAGCTGAATAATAGTCACCATAATATTATAGACTCGTATTCATCCTGTGACATCGGTACTTCAAAAATGGGTGAATAGTCAGTTTTCTAAAACATCGGAGTGTGTTCATGAGACCTCTTCAATCGCCTCAATTCCAGGGTAGTGTATTACGCCATGGATCCAATAGCAATCATAGGCTTCTCATTCAAGCTGCCACAAGGCAATGAAGATGAGACTAGCTTCTGGGAGACTCTGGTGAGCGGCAGGACTACAATGACGGCGTGGCCGGAGTCTCGGATGAATATTGGGGCGTACTACGATGCAGATAAACTAAAGGAGAATCGTGTATGATCCCATCTTATCGATTTGAATTCAAACGTATATCGAACCTGACACGAGGTATAGCTACGTTCAAAAGGAGCGAATTTCCTTAGGGAAGACGTAGCTGTTTTTGATGGCCCCTTTTTCTCAATGACGTCTAACGAGGCCGCGTCCATGGACCCTCAGCAACGTTGGCTGCTGGAGACTTCTTATCGAGCACTAGAGAATTGTAAGTTTCCAGAATTATTTGCGCGGTCCTGGTTTACTTCAACGCTCACAGATAAATCCTAGCGGGAATTCGTGCTGAAGATGCAGCGGGGACCGATACAGCGGTATTTGCTGCGTCGATGACGAATGACTATCTGAAGCTCATTTCAAAGGACCCCGAGGAAGGACCTCAGAACACCGCCACTGGTACTTCCGCCGCTATGCTCGCGAATAGACTGAGTTGGTATTTCGACTTCAACGGGCCAAGTGTACAAGTCAATACCGCTTGTTCTTCTGGTCTAGTCACTGTTGATCTTGCTTGCCAGTCTCTCCGGAATAAACAGTGTTCAATGGTATTCTCTTCAACGTAGCCTAGATTGATAATTTGGGGAATGGCACAGCTGACAAGCTTTATAGGCGTTAGTGACCGGCTCTAATATGCTTTTGAGTGCCGAAGAGTCTCTTCATCTCTCCAGCATGAATATGCTATCTCCCGATAGCCTTTGTTACAGCTTTGATCACCGAGCAAATGGGTACGCAAGAGGTGAAGGTGTTGTCGTGCTTGTCATGAAGACTTTACAAGATGCTATCAAAGATGGCAATATGATTAGAGCGGTGATACGGGCAACTAGCTCGAACCAAGATGGCCGTACCCCTGGCATCACGCAGCCGAGTATAATATCGCAAGAGAAGTTGATCCGCCAGACCTATAAGAGCTGTAGTCTTGAACTTGCATCAACACATTACGTTGAAGCACACGGTGATTAGCCATGCCACTCATCAAAATCTTTCATGACGGCTAACTGAGGTAAAAGGCACCGGAACTCAAATTGGCGACTCAACTGAGATCAAGGCGCTTGGTCGAGTATTTAACCGAAGTCATTCCTCCACAGCGCCGCTTTACGTGTAGGTTGATCCTGTCAGACGCCAAGGCAGGTTAGCACTTCGTTAACAAGTCGAGCAGGGGGTCTGTAAAAGCCAATATAGGTCACCTCGAAGGTTGCAGTGGTCTTGCTAGCATTATCAAATGCATCATGGTTCTAGAAAGGGGCACAATTCCAATGAATCCTTTATTCGAGAAATGGAATGCCAAGATCAACCATAAAGCGAACAATATTCAGGTAGGTTCTACCCTGTTAACTGACATATTTATTAAAGTATTTACGATCTGCTAGGTTCCCACGTCCAATGTCCAGTGGCCGACGCAAGGCCTTCGCCGGATATCAATTAACTCTTTCGGTTTTGGCGGGACTAACGGTCACGTTATCATGGATGATGTATATCACACCCTCGAATCCCTTGGCGTCTGCGGATTTCATTGTTCTGTAGGTGTCACGTCAGCTATATGTCAAGAAATACCCGACACGACTGCCGAACTCGTCAACATGAATGGCATATCGCAAGGCGAGATACAAGACGAGGGCTCTGGCCCTGCGCAATCGTCCAATGCATCAACATCGTTCATAAACGGGCATTCATTTGTTGAATCAAAAGTAGTAACTCCTGGAGCGCTAAGCAATGGTCATTGCCAATCAGCACTATATCACCCGAATAAAGCCCAACTGCTCGTCTGGTCTGCGAGGGACGAAAGTGCACTAAAGCGGCTGCTACTTAAGTATATAGAGTATTATACAGCGAATGTCTGTGGCGACTCCGAGAAGTTAAATCAGCTTGCGTTCACGTTGGCCTCAAAACGAAGCGTTATGCAATGGAGGTCTTTTGCTGTTACAGATGCGGACGGGGGTTCGGCCATCGAGATACCTTTTTCGGACTATTTTCGTTCTACAAACAACGCCGGCTTAGCTTTGGTATTCACCGGGCAAGGCGTTTCGTATTCTAAAGCAGTCTTGGATCTGCTACAATATCCCGTTTTCCACGATACGCTTATACAAGCGGATAAGGAATTCGCTAGATTGGGGGCATCCTGGTCACTTTTTGGTAAGCATGAGTCCTTCGGGTTCTTCTACCAGAGAACACAGAAAGGTTAACGCTATTGTTAGATGAATTAGATCGTGGTGACAGACTCGAAGACCCTCAGCTCAGCCAGCCAATCTGTACAGCCCTTCAGATTGCTCTCGTAGAACTAGTTAGGAGCTTTAATGCTATCCCTAAAGCAGTCATTGGCCATTCTTCAGGTGAGATCGCCGCTGCTTACACTATCGGGGCTCTATCCCTCGAGTCGGCGTGCAAGGTTGCCTATCATCGGGGCAGGCTGGCCGCAAGTCTAGCCACAGCAACACTGAAACCAAGCGCAATGATGTCTGTGGCGCTCTCAGAAAGTGAAGCTTATGCATACCTGGAAAAGCATTCATTAAGCCTCGAAATCCACATTGCCTGCGTAAATAGTCCGACGAATGTTACGCTTTCAGGAAACGAGGCGGCATTGGATACGCTTAAGGCTATTTTAGAAAGCGCTTCTATATTCGCTCGAAAACTCAAAACCGGAGTGGCATATCACTCGCCAGCCATGCGAAGCATCTCTGCAGATTATCTATCGAGTCTAGATGATCTTACGGGAGGACCGTCAAACGGTTCGAACATTGTCATGGTCTCAACCGTCACAGGCGACAGGGTCTCCCCAAGCACACTTTCTAACGGCCGGTACTGGGTCAATAACCTAGTTTCTCCCGTTCGGTTTACGGATGCAATTCAATATCTCATGATGTCAGCGCCGAAAGCAGATGGCCTCACCGTGTCCGATTTGGTTGAGATTGGTCCTTATGATGCACTCCGACGGCCTGTTACGGACACACTACGGCATATTATAGGAAGCAAGGCTCCTAGATACTCTTCTCTCCTTTCAAGAGCTGAGTCGACTGTAAGGTCTATCCTAGGGGTTGCCGGCCGACTATTTGCACTAGGGTATCCAATATCAGTTAATACAGCGAATCAATTTGATGCGAGTTCAACTACGCCATTCCTTGTTGACACGCCTGAATATCCCTTCGACCATTCGCGAAGATACTGGTTCGAGAGCCGCCTAAGCCGAGACTGGCGGCTGCGTGGCGCCGTCTCCGGTACCCTTCTTGGCTCTCGCGTGGCGGATTGGAATCCGCTTGAACCTAAATGGCGCAAATTCTTAAGCATTGAAGAAATGCCGTGGTTAGCAGATCATGTAGTTGGAGGCTCTGTGCTTTTTCCTGCTACGGGCATGGTCTTGATGGCCTTAGAAGCCGCGAAACAAGCAGCGGCCGATAAATCAATCTCGGAATACTTGATCAAAGACGCTACATTCATAAGCCCGATAGTCATCCAACCTGAAGAGAAGACTGAGGTCACAATACATTTGAGAACACTTCAGCAGGGATACGAAAAGGTTTCTCAGCGATTCGAGGTTACAGCTTTCACCTATAAAGACGCCTCTTGGAGGCAGTGTCTGAAAGCCGTCGTACAGCTCAAGTATGACGAATCAACCGATAATGAGATTGACAATGGCCTCGGACATCGCAGCATGGCCCATAGACTGATTCGAGAAGCAGAACAGATAAAAACACAATGTCTGAAGCCGGTCAGTAGACATGACTTTTATCAGTGGCTCCAAGACCACCAGCTTCGATACGGCCCAACATTTTCTCTTGTCGACGATATCTGCTGGAATGGTAACAATTTCAGCATAGCTCGGATCACCCCGCCGTCTTGCACTTCTCCTTTTCAAGGTGTTATTACGCATCCTGCTGTACTCGACGCCTGCTGTCAAGTCTGCTTTGCTGCACCATCTGACGGCACGTCGGCTTCGCTGCCAACCACAGTGCCGCATAAATTGGAAAATGTCTGGATATCAGCAACAGGTTGGCAGACGGCGCAGGAGATCCAAGTTTTCGCCAATTCCCATCGCAAACGCATTCTCCCAGGGGTTGAAGGATCATTTATCGTTTTGGCCGAAGACGGGTCACCGTTGTGCCACTTCAAACGGATTGAACTGTTGCCTATCAGTGGTCAGGAACGTGAAAATGACGAAGGCGGAGAATTGTGCCATTTTATTGATTGGCAGCCGGATTTATCACTTCTTGATGGGCGGCAACTGCAAGATTATTGTCGTGCGGTGAGCGTTGACATTGACGAATCTACAGCGGTCGCATACTGCACAGAGTTGGAAACAACTATGCTTGCCGTCTTGCAGCATAATATGCAACAGCTTCGAGAAACTGATTGGCTAACAGCGCCGCCACACATGAAGAAGTATGTTACCTGGGTAGAACGACAGCTTCATGAGAAAGGCCATGGACAAGACATCGACAACGAGGAAATGGAAGCTAAGTTGGACGCTCTCGAGAAATTGCGACCGTCTTGGAGAATGTTGACTCAGATCGCTCGCGATATAGTATCTATTGTACACGACCAGACAGATGCGATTGAATTGCTATTCGCCACAAATCTTGCCCAGGATTTCTACGACGAGTTTTTCCGGCCAACATACAACTCACAGCTCAAGGCTTACCTACAGCTTGCAGCACACAAAACACCTACCCTAAAGGTTTTAGAAGTCGGTGCAGGTACAGGCGGTCTGACCAATTACATACTCTCAACGTTCCAAGAAATCGAAAGCAGCACCGGCGGCATCGCGTTCTCTGAGTATACATATACTGATGTATCCCCCGCGTTCTTTGAAAAGGCGCAAGACCGATTTTCCGAACATAAAAGTCGCATGGTGTTTAGGACCTTGGACCTTGACCAAGATATTGGGGCTCAGGGGTTCAGAAGTGGAACTTACGATATAGTGGTCGCCGGCAGTGTGCTACATGCCACAAGGAACATAGCTGCAACAATTCGCAATCTCCATGCTGTTTTAAAGCCAGGTGGCCATTTACTGTTTCATGAAACTACGGCCGCTGACCCTTTCGTCATGGGCTACGCCTTCGGTATACTACCTGGCTGGTGGTGTAGTGAGGAGGAATCTCGCTTCTGGGGTCCAACAATCACAGATGCGGAATGGGATGCCGTATTACAGGAGAACGGGTACTCAGGGAACGACTTGGTTATTCGAGACTACCGGGATGATGTCGCTCACTATGCTAGCATAATATGTTCTACGGCTAGAGAGCCCGTACAAGAGTCAGAAGCTATGAAGACAATCATCGTGGTCAACGATGACAACGAACACCAAATGGGAGTAGCAATACACCTTGCGAGTGAGCTTGTCCTCGCAGGGCGTCCTGAGCCTGCAATACAGTCCCTAACACAGTTCAGGGGCACCGACATGGCTGCTGCGCATTCCACGATAGTGCTCGCCGACATCGGCCAGTCTCTGCTTGCTGAAATGACAGAAGATACATTCACAGAGCTCAAAATAATGATACAAAGATCGGATAACCTTCTTTGGGTTACGTTTTCCGAGATATCTGAGGACTGGAATACGACTTTGTATCCATATTCGGGACTCAAAGACGGCCTGCTTCGTACTCTCCGTCAAGAGTTCGGGAACAAGCAAATTACTACTCTTTCAATTGAGGACAATATCCACGATATTATTCACTCTGTAAAGGTGATCGCCAAGATCTTCTCCAATATTTTGACGGAAACTTGTTCGGGAGTGGAATATATTGTCCGCGATGGCCGCATCCTGACTGGTCGATTATCCCAGGCAGTCGACCTGAACAACGACCTGAATTCAGCAATCAATGCATCCCTGAGGACTGAACCATTGGCTGCTGGACCGGCTCTAAAGCTCGATATTGGGGTCCGGGGGTTCCTCGAGACTCTCCACTTCACAGAGGATCACGATCACGGCATTCCTCTAGGGCCACTAGAAGTAGAGATTGAAGCCCAAGCCTGGAGCATCAATTTCCGAGATGTATTCGGAGCACTAGGTAGGATCGAAGAAGCGGAAGGGTTCGGATCCGACTGCGCCGGAATCGTGACAAGAGTCGGGAGTGAATGCAGCCATATCCGGCCCGGCGACCGAGTCTGTATGTGGGTGATACCCTGCATGAAGACGTATCCTCGCGCCGAAAAATGGGCTGTCTTCAAAGTGCCCGACCATATGACATCGGAAGAAGCGTGTGCGGTCCTTAATCCCGGTGTCACTGCCTGGTACTCTCTCGGAGAAGTGGCACGTCTTCGACGGGGTGAAAAAGTCCTCATCCATTCAGCCGCAGGTGCAACAGGACAAGTTGCGATACAGATTGCGCAGATGCTTGGGGCAGAAATCTTCGCCACTGTCGGTCATAAATATAAAAAGGACCTTCTCATGGACCTTTACAACATGCCTGAGGACCACATATTCTATAGCCGAGATACCAGTTTTGCCGAAAGCATTATGGTTGCCACAGATGACTACGGTGTAGATGTTGTACTCAATTCGCTCGTGGGTGAAGGGCTACGTGCATCATGGGAGTGTATCGCACCGTACGGTCGCTTCATTGAGCTTGGCAAGGCGGATATTAATGCCAACGCTGGGCTCTCGATGGCACCCTTCGCGAAGAACGTTACATTCTCTGCTGTTAATGTTGCTTTCCGTGGCAGAGAGAGAGTGCTTGGCGAAGAAGTATTGACTAAAGTTATGGCCTTAGTAGCAGCAGGCGATATTCAATGTCCGAAGCCACTGCACATCTATGATGTATCGGCAGTTGAGGAGGCGTTCCGATATGTTCAGAGTGGGAAGAACACAGGGCGGACGATTATTAAAATCGATCCCTCTTCCAAAGTTCAGGTACGTGATATAGACCAAATCCGGGGCAGTTCACTTACTTGATGTGCACAGAAACGAATTCTTGATCGCAGAAACTGGATCTTCGATAAGGACGCTACTTACGTCGTCGCTGGTGGATTTGGAGGCATAGGACGATCGATCTTGAAGTGGATGGCCTCTAAAGGCGCAAAACATCTGATGGTCTTATCGAGGTCTGGGCCAATATCATCAGCGGCCGTTGATCTTGTCAGTGGGTTAACTAAACAGGGCATTACGGTTATTGCACCAAAATGCGATGTCTCGTCAGTTGACTCACTTTCAGATGCGATTCAGCAATATGGAGCGTCTCTTCCTCCGATAAGAGGCGTCATAAATGCCACAATGACCCTCAACGTGAGTATAACTTCCACCAACATATCACGGCATTTATTGACGAGCACCAGGATTCCGTCTTCGATAATATGAGTCATGAGCAGTGGCAACAGACCATTCGATCAAAAGTTCAGACCTCGTGGAACCTTCATACGCTCTTCCCCAGCCTCGATTTCTTCATCCTGCTTTCTTCCATTTCCGGCGTCATTGGTAATGCGGGCCAGTCTAATTACGCGGCTGGCTGTACCTTTCAGGATTCCCTAGCCAGGTATCGCTCCTGTCACAACCAGAAGAGTTTATCCATCGACTTGGGCGTGATGCGGGATGTCGGTATCCTAGCAGAGACCAACGATACTCGCAAAAATTCCAGGCATCCTTGGGGAGTTATCCAAGTTCGAGAGGTAGAACTTCTGACAGCCTTGGATATATATTGTGACCCCGAGCTAGGGTGTCTTCCTCCCGACAGAAGCCGCGTTACGATGGGATTGACTACCCCTCTTGATCTAGCGGAACGCGGTCTCGAGCCCGAAGCAATGCTACAATGGCCTCTGTTCGCCCGTTTCAGTCAAGCCCGCACTACATCCGACTCTGGCAGCTTGGCAAACGTCATGAACTTCACCCTGCTTTTCCAGCAAGCAGAATCGAGAGAGGCGAGAATCCAAGTGGTTGTGGAATCGCTCGCGAAAAAGCTAGCGCGAGCGTTATCAATTGAACCCGGGGATGTGGATGCAGAAAAGCCACTTCATGTGTTTGGTGTCGATTCTTTGGTTGCTGTGGAGTTGAGGAACTGGATCTCGAAAGAATTTGCCGCTGATCTCTCGGTCCTTGAGCTCATGGGCGGGAGCTCGATTGCTGCCATTGGCGCATTGGTGACGAAAGCCAGTAAACTCAATTAGAAAGATGCTTATATGTCTTTTCTAGCGTGGATCAGTCACTCACCTCGCTCCTAGCCCCCTCGACATGCCAGTAATCACATATACAACCATTCGGCGGATCGGTATCAAGGGTCCTTGGTTTTCACGGGGACGAGATGGTGTAGAATACGATGTGGTGGAAATTTAAACTCATGTTATATACGAGGTACTCAATAAGCGTGGAATGGAGCAAAGCCCTTGTTGATAAATAATCCAGACTGATCTGTCTCACCTAGGTGAAGGCTTGTGGCTTTTTTAAAATTGTGCAGTTCTCTCTTATCGTGGTAAATTCGTCATCCTTTCAAAACTACTGTCCACCCTCAGAGGGGTTTAAACGTGAAACAAAAACGCCGCCGATGAGCCGCAAAGGGGGTTATTCGAAGAGCAAAAACGGGTTGCGTATAACAAGAACCCACAAACAGCCCCTGGTTCCGGGACCCTGGGGCTGAATAACAGCAATTCCGCAGTCCTAACATCCGTTATGTAATCAGCCCCGAAACAGACGTATTATTCCTACATGGTGAAGAGGGAAGCCTTTATCTATCCCTTTAAGGACCATTCTAACACCAGTACTTAAATTGTAGGGAAGTGGAGCATTTAGCATTTTGAACGTAGGGGTATGCACCCAATAGGATTAGTATATATTGCTGAAATAGACGCTGATTGGGTGCATCTTATATCTGGATTGCCCTAGTTTTCAGGCATTCTATGTACTGGTGTTAGAGTGGTCCTTAAAGGGATAGGGGTGGAGATGTTATTGCGAGTTTAGACAGATTGTGGTGCAACTGTGCCCTGCATACTTACCTAGGTTAGGTACCTCGGTATTTAGTGTACCTTGGTGTTGTGACTATAAATCCAGATCCGTTTTCGGTTCAACAGTGTAGAATAGCTATTTGAGGTGAGATGACGCATCGGATAACCGCAGTTATTATAAGCTTGAGAAATAAATGTAACATTTCCACGGAATTCCACAGATTATATATATTTTTAGCCCCGCTATTTCCTCCTGTTATGCGTCGAGCTTTGATACATACTTACCTAATTACTTAGGTACTTCAAAGGCGGAAATAACAATTTTCCCATCGCTCGTCTTCTTGACATGAACTCCCTTGCTTCGAATCATAGTGTGCCCTGTTTCATAAGACCTGTTTCTTTCTGTAACATCCAATCTATACATCTCTTGTTTTGTGTAATAGCTTCCAGTGCTTTGTACCACCCCAATCAGAGCCGCATCTTCGTGCGGTGTTACTAGATAGCATCCAACTGTTTAGAATTTTACAGCAGTATGATGGGTTCTGTATCACTGGCAATATCAATCCCTCACGGGTAGTTTGAATCAGCCCTCGGCGACTATGTACCTGCCATTTTGATTGGATCACTAGGTGAAATGAATCAATAATGTGTTGCTTTATTTGCCTCCCTTTTAACTGAGGAAGGCTGCACTCAGAAAATTCTCATTTTCTAAACCTGCCGTGATCCCTCAACGAAAAATCATCACCAACTCCAACCACCACAAAACGAAGACAAGACAAGCAAAACGCGAGGCTACACCCGAGGCTATGAACAAATATGTGTAGAAAACTCACCCTGACCGTCATTCTCTGCGATTGCGAGCGTTGCAACCTTGCCCCAGCATGGGGATTCAGAGAGAATGATGGCTACTTCTACCCGCACTACGGCCAAAACGAAACCCAACTTTCCTACAGCGTGGGTATCATTGCCCCGGAAGTCTTGCCGGAGGACCGATGCTCGGCCGCGGTCTACACCGGCGATGAATATCATTATTGCGAAAAAGGTTTCCCAAAAATAAGTATCGTGAAAAAGACAGTCGGCGAACCAACAGCAGAGGGCAAACACTACTGTCCCGAATGCAGACGAGTTTGCCTTGGGCCGTGCAGAGAGAATTTCCCTCGAAACCTCGTCGATCAGCTTTCGATTGGAGATTCGGAGGAGGACGTTGATAAGATCGGGGAGGAGAACGACGACGACGCCAGCAGCTGGGAGTACAGCCCATACGAGTGGAGCTCCGACTCCAGCCACAAGGATGATACTGATAATGATAATGAGGAGAAGGAGGATGGGAATGACGACGACGACGATAAGGAGAACGAAAATGATGACGGTAGGGAGGATGACAATGATAATGATAAGGAGAATGACAATGACAAGAAGGAACTTCAACCAACCATGTGCTGTATCGTCTAGCAACTCTAAGTCTCTAAAATAACTGAAAACAAGAACTGAGGCTTGTGGTCTTAGACTCATCATTTCAAGATATTCGTGAAAGGTACCGTATGATCAAGATACAACCGAGTCCCGGCTTCCGCGTTAAGCCTTCGGGAGGCTAATGGACAACGGCTTCTTTGCGAATAATTCTTATGAAATGGATAGATTTGCCGTCGGTGGTATATACCTACTTATCCACTTAATTCAAGTGCGTAAGAAGCCCCATGTGCAAGCATCGACAAAGGTGAGTGGTTGAAAAGTCGGCTTAAGTTTTCTCGACGCTAACGCCGGATTGCTGAATTGATGATACTCGAATTAACCTTTCAGCTGTGTATAGGGGTTGAAAGAAATCAACAAGATATAAATATACAACTTCAGAACATTGCTCATCGCAGTTACTTGTCAACACCGCAAGACGTGGCGTCGCGTCGCATCCGGCGAGATCCGATCAACGGGTGCCTTGCAGACGGCAGCATCCCCTCTCATCCCATGTATGTAATTATAATCTTGCACGTGGTAGGTAAACTGAATCCAACGAGTCGGTGGTTTGTTATCCCTCTAGCGCACCCAACACTAATATAGTCATACATTAGCATCCGGGTCCGGCGACAGGGGTGTGGAATCTCAGCTCAACCTCGTTCACCTTACGATAGGCAAATCAGTCTGCATTCTTAAATAACAAGCCGTCCGATCCGAACCAATGCAAGTTCACGACAACGGGCGCCCTATCCCAGCCCCTAGTAACTACCCCCCGCCAGCCCACAATAGTGTACACTACAGAGATGAGGCGTGTGCGCGAATTGGCCTCTCACAGGCCGTATCGCGCGCAGGTGGGGGATCGATGCACCTACCAGCCCTCTTGGCGCCCCGGTTCAGAAGCTCACCAAGCTTCCTATCTGGTCGTGGACCCCTGTCCGTCGCACTTCGCCAGCTCCCTATTCGAGCAAAGCTTGGCGGCCTTCCCAGCTGCCTGGGCCTAGAATTCAATTCAATTCGATATGGGGCCCTGCTCGTTTTTTGTTTCGCTGGGCGAAGGGCAAGGGAAATGGAATGGTGTAAATAAAACCGTCGCCGCCGCCGGCACCGCTGATCAGGCAGGCTGTCGAGCGAGAGGATCTGCTGCCAATTATTTGTTCTTCTTCTGCCTGTCTGTCTGTAATTGATCCTCGATTGCGTCGCTGCTGTCGAGATGTCTGCTGCCATGCGAGGAGGAGCCCTAGTTCTCGCTCTGTTCTCCCAGGGCGTCCTCGGTGGACTGTACCCTGGATTGAGCACTGACAACCACACCTGCGCCCTCGGTAAGTGTGCAAACTCTGGTCGCGACATGCGATGTTGCAATTGATTTATGAAGCTAAACTCTCCGATTGCAGTTGCGCCTGTGCTTTCGTGCTCTGATGAGGCGCAACCTGGTCTTGTAGACACGTGCTGCGCCGAGACATTTGGTGGTCTTGTTGTAAGGACGCCCAATTGGCCCCGGGATTGAGACGAAAGCATCTCCCTTTGGATTTGGAGCAATTGCATGCTCTTTGGTCTTATATCGCGCTGACAATTTGCCGGAATCGTAGCTCCAAACTCAGTTCTGGGATACATATACCGGCCTCGAGTCTCAGAGACAGCTGCTCCCCAAGAACACATGGACAATCCATGGTCTATGGCCTGGTGAGTGGCATCACATATTCTCCTTACCCTTGATATATGTGAGACAGACCAATTGCTAACCTGTGTGAACAAACAGATTTCTGCAATGGTATGCGAATCTGAATTTGAACTACATGCCGCGCACAGTACAAAATCGCCTAACACGTTTGAATGCAGGGTCGTACACGCAATACTGCGACTTGAAGTAAGAAAATGATCTGAAATAGCTATATAGGATGGGAAAGAGAGGCTCTAACACATTTCTAGGCGACAATACGACCCCCTCCCCTCCCCGAACACCACGACCGGCACGCCGGCCGGCAAGCCCGTGAAGCCGTGGACCGGGGAGCCCATCTCCGACTTCATCGAGAAGTTCGGCAAATACGACCTGCTGGCTTACATGAACAAGTACATCTCTTCCTTTCTCCTCACCTTCCCTTTACCACAGGGCATTCCATAACCTAATATCTCTTGATCCTAGATACTGGATCGGCCAGAACCAGCCGAACTGGTGGCTCTGGGCGCACGAGTTCAGCAAGCACGCGACGTGCTTCAGCACCTTCGACACGGAGTGCTACGGCCCTTCATACGTCAAACATTCCGAAGTGATCGACTTCTACAGCACGGTAGTATCCTACTACCAATCTCTCCCGACCTACAAATGGCTCTCTCAAGGCGGGATCAAGCCCTCCAATACCACCGCGTACTCGGTCTCCGACATCCAGGGCGCGCTGCGAAGGGGTTTCGGCAAACTGCCTTACGTCGGCTGTTCTGGGCCGAAGTACAACGAGACTGCTGCCGGAAAGGGGTCCCTGGATAATGGCGCCACCGTGCTCTCGGAGATGTGGTACTATTACCACGTCAATGGACGCGTGCAGCGCGTCGACGGAAAGCCTGTTGATGCGAGCGGCTCCGTGACGAATTGCGCCAAGACCAAGAAGGCCGTCTGGTATTATGAGCGCTCGCGCGGTTCGGTCGCGTAATGTACTTAGAGCCGATGTGTGGGCTGGCTGGTTTGGTGAGGTGAGGTGACCGTGTAGTACTAGGTACTGGATATAAAACGAATTGTGTATACTTCTAATACAGGCCTGCTGGCAGTTGTATGATCGCTTCGTGTCACGTGAAAAAAGTTTCGATGTAAGATTCCAATTTTTGAGAGTTGATATGCACTATCCATCACCATTCGTTTTATTATACACTCTCGATACCTTTGAGAGCCGATTAAATACTCCTCCAACGCCGATATGTGCAATGCAGTCTTGCGCCTATTCGTCATCGCCGAGCTCCTCGACTTGTGGTGCCACATAGCCGGTCCGCTGTTGCGGAGCCGTTTGGACTTGGGTTTCCGTTGCCGTTGTCATAGCAGTGGCGGGAGCCGCCTCACCTATGGAGCCTGCGAAGTGAGCAGCCGATTGCGAGTTCATGCCAGAGCTACCCTTCTTCTTTTTCTTAGGCTTCGCAGTCTATACGTGCATTAGAATTTGTGTACTGTTCCCAATGCGCGTAGGAGACTTACCTCATGCCAAGCCCATACAGGCCGGAAACTGTCCATGAAAGAGACATCTTCCCATAAATTGGGATACAGCCATAATCCAGGAGGAACCGCAAAGTAGGTGACACAGAACAAAATAACACGGAAGATGGCCATGAGGAAGAAGAGACCGAGGAGGCCCAGGAAGCCCCAACTGATATAGTAGACACCTTGCCGTAAAACCAATGGCCAAAGGGGGTACAGGACAATGAGGAATATAGCGACTAGCGCAAGACCTCCGTAGACCTTGCGCATGATTTGGCTGCCTTCGTATAGCCAGACGTAGTACATATCGTCACCAGCTTCCTGCTGAGGCTCTACCCGGACAGTCCACAGGCCTTTTTGGCGCTTCGCCTTCTTGGGAGGCGCATGGTTGTGGCCTTCGTGAGGATCGACTTTGGTGACGCGAAGTGCGAGCATGGACATGGGCAGGAGCTTAAATGTGTTCTCGAGCGAAGCGCGGTCTCTGATCTCAGGTAGCGCAGGGTTCTTGGCTCGGGCCTTCGCGTAGGCAGGGGATTCAAGGGCGCGTAGAGCTCGCTTGACTATTTACCACGTTCTCCGTTAGCAAGACTTGCGATAACTTGGCTGCGCGCTTCATGCATCATGTTTCGTGCTTCGTGCCCGATTGCACCAGATTGCGCCAGGACATACCTCTAAACATGTCCTTGCGGTCTCCGTTCATGATACAGGTCCGGGGCTTGAGCGGCTGGCTGCGGAGGAAGTTGGCGAGAGCAATGGCGACGGGATTGGGTGGGCCGGGCCGGATCGGCTGAGGACCAGGCGGAGGCATGCCCGGTCGCATGCCCGGCGGAGGTCCCGGCGGTCCTTGTTGTCCCTGAGGTCCCTGGGGCCCTTGTTGTCCTGGAGGTCCCTGAGGGCCTCCTTCGCCGGCGGCTTGCCTCTGTTGCTGCATCTGCATCTGCTGGATCTGAGCCATGCGCTGGGCCTTGATGTGCTCGACAAACTGCGGCACGCTCATGCCGTGCTTCTGCGCCTCGGCCGCAAGCTGGGCCTGCATTGCCTGTATCTGCTGCGGCGTCGGCATAGGCATTCCATTGGGACCCATGGCCATCGGCATGCCGTCCGGGCCCATGGGCATACCTCCCGGTCCTCCAGGACCTCCAGGTCCGCCAGGTCCGCCTGGACCAGCATTGGGCGGCTGTTGCATGTTGTACAGGGTACCGTATTCAAACTGTGGCAGGCTCTCTCACGATGACCACTATTAGAAAGAAAGAGCTCCGGCAATAAAGTGCACAGAGGGAGACAAAGAGGGGGGGTTTGACGAGCGAGAGGTAAATTACCACAAGTCAAAATGGTTGCCACGATTCATTAACCCATACATTTTGGGATGGGCTGGAAGGAGTTAACAACCTGTCATTCTCAATCTACTTAGGTAATCTTAGCGACTAGCAAATCGTCTCCATAATTACTTATGTAATTAAAGTGAGCATCTCCACTTAGCGCGTGGTAATTATGGACATACCCAAAACAGTGCTGTATCCCCTATGGGCAGGGGCACGAGTGCCGAGCGCACGAACCATGTGCTCCTGGCTAGGTACCTGTCCACAGAAGCTGTGGGCTCAAGGCGAAGTATGTATGTACGAAGTACAGTACCAATTTGGGTATCGCCGTATTGGTACCTGGTCAGTTGCACAAACACTGCTGTCAGGGCAGCCACAACCGCCCAGGGCGCAACAATAGCAGACGGAGTGCCTGCAGTCTTGCAGACTTGCCCAGCACTAGCTGGAGTAGGTATTCTGCATACGGCGGAAGGGCCAATCGTCGATCTGAGTCCATCTTTCGTTTCCTTCTAATAGTCCAAGTCATGTTTTAATCTCCAATTTCAATTCTTCCCCTTCGGGACTCTTGCATACATACTACCAATATCATGATCATGACATTTTCTCTTTTTCCAAATCTCTGCTGGGCTGTGGGCACCCGGTCTGATCCGTCAGGGTGCCGATGATGGCTCGTTGCATGTGTTAGGTTTCGCGTTTCTCCGTACTCTACTGCTCTAATTGCGTGGCTTTGGACCGTTGTTGTTGTTGTTATTGATCGACGCGCCAAACAAAAAAAACATTGACAGCGCATGCGCACATACACGCACACGCATACAAACATCTCTCCATTCTGAATCCTGCTCTCCACTATTTCTTTGGACCTAACACGAGATCCTGTGGTATGAATAGAATCCGTAGGAGACACGGATGAAGACAGTTACACGCTGTCTCATTCATAACATAATCTGGGATCCCAACGCGCTGCCGTGCTACCGTACCGCCCTTCGTTCTACGCACGCACGCAAGCAAGCGATGTAGCTACCCGCCCGGCTCTGAACCCTGACGTCTTGTAACGGCACTAACCAACTTGCCCACTCGGGCTTGCTCCTCGCTGAAGATAAGTATAATCCTCGGACGAACCTCTGGGCCTCGCGGCACGGGCCAGTCGACAGGGCAGGCAGGGCTTCTTCCTTCTAGCTCAGGCACACGTACTGTCCACTCGACACGATGGCTCCGGGGATGACGAGAGACAGGCTCCTTACTCGGCTCAGTACGGGCGGTCCCTAGATGCTCCAGGCGATGACCAATCTTGGTGGCCCACGAGACACACCCCGTCTGCTGCGCTGTGGCAAGATGACCACACAAAAGCGTCAAGGTGGGCTACTAAGCCCTTCGCGAGGAAACACAACCAAGGCATTCTAAGACATTGGACTGGCTACCGAGCTCTGCTCATCTTACAAGTGGTGGGGTCCTGCGAGTTGGTGTGTGCCGCCAGCCATCGCCTCTTCGCCTACCCCCTGGTCTCTAAGCGCCGACTGGCCCACGCCCTGGCCGGCCCAGCCTATCACGGCCGCGTACAGGTGCAGCCAAACCGTCGACGCTCCCCCATCCGAGGCCATCCCAATGTGAGGCCCAAACCCATCCGTGCCGTCCGCTCAGCTGCTTTGAGCCTAAGAGCAATAGTACGTACAGAGTAGAAAAGGTGTGTGTGCCATTGTAACTTTGTATGTACGATGTAGGACTCCCCATAAAGCTGTTTTGATACCCCCGGATTTGCTTGCCATGATCTCTCTGCTTGCTCGTGATTCTTCATTTCGACCCGACCGCTGGCCGTCCTCTCTTTTTCGTCGGCTCGACATGCTGTTACCATCATGAAAGCACTTAGTGGGATGTTTAATTCATGGTCCCATTGTATTTATCAGTGTTGCCAACCCTTGGCCTTCTACTTTGACGACAAGTCTCATAGCCGTGATGACCTTCACAGCAATTCGTTCACTATTATCCATAACGAACCTTCGTTCGTGTCCCGCCCCAACGCGGCGCCTTTAGCAGATACACCAGATGTATACGGACCAAAGCAGGCTCGGAAGAGGAGGCAAGGCTATGGATGGAGCAGCTTCTCATCGTCGAAGAACCGGTTGCTGTCATCGGACACCGCTGTACCGCGCAGGCCGCGTATTTCGGAACCGTCCAACTTTCGTCATGTCTATTCGGAGTCTTTCCACTTTCCAAATAATACATCTTCTCAACTGAAGCTTCAATCAAATTCCTTTCACCCTCTTGAGCTCAAATTAAATGCGTCCGATACCCAGCTCTCGTCCATCATCCCTCCCCTTGGCGCTTCTACCAAGCCTGTCACGCCGCCACCGCGCTCCTATGGTGCATCAAACCCCAGCTATACCGATAGCCCAGCTATATCGCACCAACGGAGTTGCTCGTCCATATCGTTCAGTATACCTCGTCGGCCCGTAAATGGAGGTTCTGTGTTCGAGTCACCACGGTCCAATACGAGTACGCCACAGCGGCCTCCGCCTGTGCGGACAAGAGGCTACACGTCGCCATCGCCACCGCCACCACCCATCATGGAAGAATTAGTGGAGAGAGTAGCCAACGCGATGTTGGAGCGAGACAGGCTGCAAGAGCAGATTGATGACATTATCGAGAGGCAGACCATCTATACCAGTAGCAGGCCTTCTACTGCTCATGGACTGCCAGGTTCGTCTTTTGACAGTGACGGAAAGTTACAACAGCGGCTCGACCTAATCGCTGTGACAGAGATGGAGCCCATGCCAAAGATGCCGGCCTTGCCACCGAATGCCCCATCTTTCAGCGAACGACTGAGCTCGGACCACCTCCAAAGCGCACCGGCGATACCGCCCGCGCGCTCACAATACAAGGCCAACTCGTCAAGAAAGATTGAAGGTCGACCCCCTCCGCCGCCCTTACCGCTTCGGCTACGCCCGCCTTTGCGCAAGAAGAAATCCTTCTCCAGGGTGTCAAGCTGGTTGTTCCCCGCAGGCGCGGAGCACAAAAAGGAAATTAGTCTTGATTCTCTTACCAACGCGCCCCAGCCCATGACAGGTAGCCAGGGCTTCTACCAAGTGGCGCGTCCAGAACGGACCCGTCGCTCTAGCTTTGACAGCGAGAGCACTGTTTCTGACTGGACTACCGAAGAGCAAACAACCATCATGACGAGCCTATCGCCTAGCAGCCCTGCGACCCCAAGGGCTGTGACTAGCCCGCCGACGGGGTCTCGGTATGGCTCGCGAGAACCGACGCAATTTCAGCATCGTAAGGGCGTAGGCGTTGCATTTTAATAAGGCTCTATCGCGCAGGGTTTTAGTGTGATGCGGTGCGGACTTTGTAGTCCAACGCACATCATCATCTTACTGGTACTTGCCAGATGGCGGCAAGTAGCGATAGAATTGAAAAGGGATCAAACTCTGGCATGAAGCCTGGAGGGATAGAAGGGCCGGATACATTACGTTCTTGATACCACGATCTCGCCCGCTTAGACAGGTCCGGGCGCAGGATATTTAGATAATCGAAATGCCTTAATGAAAATGACATTTAATACCACTGCCTCTCTTTACGGTGAAATTTTCAACGTGCACGATAGGTCACTCAAACTTGGATGAAATGGGACTTAAACTACTCGATTGGCAAGGATACCTAGTAGCGTTGACGGGCCGCCACCAGCTGGCATCTGCGTTGAAACCCAAGATAAGCGTGGCGCGTCCTCATTTCCCTCCTGCATCTGATACCTCCTTTTATCAGCCTTTGTTGTAAAGATATGGTGTAAGATGGAAGCGGATTTTTCATAAACTTCACTTCATCATGGCTCTCTCAAACTTCAGAGACCGAGTCACTTCGTTCGTAAACCCAAGGCAGTTTGACTATACTGCTCTTCCCGAAAACACCAGCCATGAAGAGCGCCGGAGACGAGCTACCAAATGGGCCGACCGAAGCAAATCAATCATCTGGCTCACCGGAGCTGCGCTAATCCTGGCGATCTTCGGCACTCTCGCCGTGAACTTTACGTGCGTCTAGACTCATCTCCATCATATGTTTCACCACACACTAATAGAGTATCAGGCGAACGAGCAAGGAACATTCTTGCGACTATGTGAGGTCCGGCTTCCAATGTGAGACGGCCATCTCGCACTCCTGGGGCCAGTATTCGCCATTCTACTCAGTGCCCTCTGAGATTCCAAACGAGATTCCCAAGGGGTGCGAGGTAACCTTTGCACAAGTGCTATCGCGTCATGGGGCGCGTGATCCTACAGCCGGCAAAAGCTTGGCATACGCGGATCTCATCAACCGCATCCATAAAAGCGTGACATCGTACGAAAAGCACTACGCGTTCATCAAGGACTACAAGTACACGCTTGGTGCCGACGAGCTTACCGTGTTTGGCCAACAGCAGCTGGTCAACTCGGGCATCAAGTTCTACAAGCGGTATGACAAGCTAGCAAGGGAGATCTCGCCCTTCGTCAGGACTGCGGGACAGAAACGCGTCGTGGACTCGGCGGTCAATTGGACGCAGGGCTTCCACCAGGCACGCCTGGCGGACAGGAAGGCGAAATCTCCAGATGCATACCCCTATGCGCCTATCATCCTCCCGGAAGAGGAAGGGTTCAACAATACGCTGAGCCCAATGACGTGCCGCGCATTCAAAGAAGGGCCGGATACTGGGGACGCTGCGCAGGCGACTTGGGTTGCGACCTTTGCACCACCTATCGCAGAACGAGTTAACCAACATCTAGTTGGGCCAAACCTTTCCAATTCCGATATCATACATCTTATGGACATATGTCCCTTCGAGACGGTGGCCAATGTCGATGGTCATCTTTCCCCTTTCTGCCATCTGTTTCAGGAGGACGAGTGGAACAGCTTCGACTACTACCAATCCCTGGGCAAGTGGTACGGCTACACGAACGGCAGTCCACTAGGGCCGACGCAGGGGGTTGGGCTCGTCAACGAGCTGATCGCGAGACTCACCGGGCAGCCGGTCGTGGACGGAACGAGCACGAATTCCACACTAGACAACTCTAAGGAGAGCTTCCCGCTCGACGGCGTGCTGTATGCGGACTTCAGCCACGACAACGACATGTCCGGGGTGTTCGGGGCGCTAGGCCTATACAACTCAACCGAGCCCTTATCGAAGACGACGAAGGCGAGCCCGCGCCAGAGCGGAGGATACGGCGCGAGCTGGGCTGTGCCCTTCGCGGCGCGCATGTACGTGGAGAAGCTGCAGTGCAAGGACAACAGTGGCGAGGATGAGGAGTTCGTGCGCGTGCTAGTCAACGACAGAGTCATCCCGCTGCAGAACTGCGACGCTGACGCACTTGGCCGCTGCACGCTGAGCAAGTACGTCGACAGCCTAAGCTTCGCGAGGCAAGGGGGACACTGGGACCAGTGCTACGAATGATCGAATGGAGCTGCCTGTTGGCCACGATGATGCCACGGCGCTGCTCGAAGGATGAGACATACATACATACGGAAACAGCTAACTTAGTGAGCTTTCCGGATCCAGAAAGCGATATGTAGACGCGAATATGCGGGGAGGATAGAAAGAGAGGCTAGAGCCCCGGCAAGGTATAATTCGGTCAGGTTAAATCGGCAGGAATCAGCACAGTCTACTGTAGGTCGGTGATGAGGTGAACGACCTCTGCTGGCGAATCAGAAGGGTAATTTGGACTTTGGCAAAGGTCGTTGGCTTACACAACACCACCACCACAACCGCACAAGACATACATATGTACACTACACTACACTAGAATAGTAGAGCCATTCGGCGAAATCGTACGGCACCCAGCTATCCGGCTCTTAGCCCTTTCCTGCATTCTATTACTACCCACTCACAGGACGTAACATCCCCCTTTCCAAGGTTCTCGGCCCTGCCCCAACCCACATGCAACCATCAGGACATGACACCCCATGTAAGGCACAAGGCACAACAGCTATCGGGAAGAAAGGAGGGGAAAGTTCACGTCACGAGGCAGATTTCGCGGCCGGTCTCTCCTCCGTGGTGAGACATTCTGATGGCTGATGGCTGATTTTTAAGGAGTCGCGGCGATTGATAGGTGAGTGAGGTGAGACATTTGGAGAGGGAAGGCGCGGGCTAGTACGGTTGACACATGCAAGAATTGAATAGTACCTATGTTACGTAAGATAATGAGCACATACCCGGTAGGGACAGAGTACTTTGTTCTGGTTGGGTTATCTCTTTTGGGCTGTTGCAAAAGCCACTAAGGTTAGGTAGGTATCCGTGATTGAAACCATCATTACCTAAAGAGGAAGTAAGCTCTAAGCTCACCTAATTAATACCTACAAAGAGTATCCAGAGCTCCCAGCTTCAGAGCTATTTTTGTGAGGTAACTTAAATATTCAACCACTTGTTGATCAACTTATTTATTATAATACAAGCTGTGCACAAGCTCTCAAGAAATACTTTACCTACATTTTATATGTATGTGTGAGAAGCTGAAGTGGGATGATGTAATTACCCGGCAGCATTGCTCCGTAAAAAGGTACAAGTTACCTGTAGGCACCTAGATAAGAACCCTGTACAGAAACTGCCCAGTCAATTTCTTCATCTTTTGTACAATAACGTAATACTACCTGGCTTCTAACAGCGGTAAAAAGTCACTTATTCATTCTTAGGTATTACAATGGCTTTTCTATTACGGCTTAATCATCGCGATAATTTAGAAGATTTTGTCAACCCGTTGAATGTACTCCTGCAGCGAAGGAATCCCCCCACACGGTAGGGAATACCTTTAGTCCTTATCTCCAGAAGCTTTCCTGTACACTACTGATCTTCCTTCTCGTCAAAATTGACCAGAAAATTGCCTCCGTCCGGATATATTAAGAACTCTTCCGTATGTTAGATCTGCTGAGCGGTAAGCCTTTTCTCCTGAAGAATAAACTATCCTGTGTCTCTCAAGTCATTGTTGACATTGTAATCATAGTGCTCGTACTTAGAACATCACGTTCAAATCTACGGTAGCTACTAGCCAAGAGAGCCCCCTCGTTCTTGTTATTATTACTTCGTAAGAGAATATGTGAAGACATTTAAATGGTTTCGGGGCGGGACGTAGCAGATCTAGCTTGAGCACCCTGTCCATTAGTATTACATAATGAAGAAATTCGTACGAACAGTTAAAACAGGGAGTTTCGCAGTATTCTAGTTTGTGTGTTATTCACTATTGCAATACTCGTAGTGAAGGAGGATTGATCGAATGTTGGGAAGATACGAGCTGAGTGTAGATAAAAGCCCCGTACAAAGTTTCTCTACGTACCTTAGGTATCCTTTCTACAACACTCTAATACCACTTGGCTTCTAACAGTTGAAGGGAAATAAACTTTGAATCTAATTACCTCATCAAACCTTTTGAAATCATATCATTGCCAAGTGCGCCAGAACGCCGCATTATCGTATGTCACCAAGGTTTCTGATCACATTTACACTTCGTAAGTATCATTAATCTCAAATTGCAACCGACACATGCCAAAGTTTGATATTGACTCATCTTCCGAAGCCACATCAATAAACAGAACTGCTCGCCCTTCACCTTCTGTCACGGTACGGATAAGGGAGTGCAAACAGTCAAGCGCCCAACTTGATTACATTCTGTTTTTGTCGCCAGTAGTGTTGTGGTTCAGTGTTACATTCCTGTTCCGTAACATCTTCAATAGATCAAGCCTCAGCTTCTATTGCGATAGACCTAAAGGTTTGCTTGCTCAACCTAGTTGACTACGATTCAAACCCACCGCGATTGCAATCCGCTATCTTCATATTATCTAATTTGATCAGACCACACTTTCAATATCCTTGTGTGTCATACTCAAAGACAAAATGGTCTCGAAACGAGATACGGAGGAATATGTATGACCTACCATCCAACCCCCCTTTCTCTCAGCTAAGCTCCATCAGTGTTGATAATACCTCAGGACATAAGCTAATGAAAACGGGACAGGATATCGACGATGATGAAAGCAACATGAAGTATTATCTTCAAGTTGTGCGACAGAAGCTCAAAGTAGCCGATGTTGCTTATAATGCGCTGCAAGCCACCCAACAAGAACTCAGGTATGTCATTCCTGCCACGAAACGAACAAAAATGCAACATTATACCACGACACCACTGCAAAAGTAGAGCGGTATCAAGTTGGATGTTTGACCGTTTGCACTCCCTTATATACGTGCCATGACACTTTCACGGTTAATTGGTGGCATAGAGATAATTAACTCGTCTTTCCGGACAGGGCTAGGTGGCACGATGGAACTCTTTCGATGACACGCGGTCAGTACGATGAAGAAATGAAGCGCCTCGACAAAGAGATTGGAGATCTACTCGTCGAGAGGAATTATATGCGCACATCTACATACACGCTTGCGGCCAAAGAGGCAGACACGGAGAGGTGGAACAAAACCGCCCATCCCGATGATTGGTCTTACATCGAATCTTTAGCTTCGCGGTCAAGAGAGCCATCTGGGTCGATACTTACGATGAAGAAAACCCATGGCCCTAGTAAACAAGATCAATGGTGGAGAGCCATCATTAAGGCCTACGGAGCAGGGTATAAGGACAGAGACTTCGTTTGGTGCCCAATTACCCAACAATACGAGTACTATCGGGCCATAAAGGCCACCCACATCGTGAGGCACAGCGTGGGTGAGCCAGCAGCTATACATCTATTCGGGCCTCCCGACGATTCGGACGGTCATATCTGGAGCACCAGAAATGGGATACCTCTTACTAAGCTGTACTGGGAAATGCTGGATGATGGAAAGATAGCCATTATTCCGACACAGGATGGTGACCTGGTGGTGGTTGTTTTGGACGAAGCTGAGCGTGCCAAACCATCGCGTCCTTCCGCTAGGTACCCAACAGGCCAGGCGCTTCACGGGCGCATCCTCAAGTTCTTGAATCACCACCGCCCCAAATTGAGGTATCTGTACTTTTGCTTCGCGATGAACCTACTACGCAGACAGAGGTTTGAAGTAGATGGCTGGTGGAAGGATCACATCGGGTATGCCGATACACCGTTCGCTCCTACTCCCGGGAGATGGGTGCGCGAGACAACTTTGAGAGAGCTCGCGATCAGAATAGGGCATTTGCCCCCAGGGGAGGCTGACGACTTCGTGGCCATGATCAAAGGGAAGGGACCAGCGTGTCAGACTCAAGACGGGGAGGCTGCTGCCACTGGCAAGATAGTGAAAGATGACGACAGCGACGACGACGATGAGGACGACAGTGACGACAGTGACTGTGACGACAGTGACGACAGTGACTGTGACGACAGTGACAACGATGATGATAGCAGTAACGACGATAACGACAGCGACGACGATGATGATAGTAACGACGATGATGACAGCGACGACGATGATGACAGTTATACCGACAGTATCAAGGAAGAGGTCATTATCTCACAATTACACTATAGCTACAGCGAGGGCCGAGATATAACCCCAAAGCCGGGCTACCCAGATAGTTCCGGCAGTGAGGACTCTGAGGACTATTAGTGATTAAGCTCACGATGAGCTCTCGTACCTAGTGTTGATTGATGCGCATCATCGACTACACACATCAGTCAACTTTGACCGGCATTTTCGTATGTACAGGGCCTGTTGGAAGCTAGTCAGGTGGAATTGATGTTTAAGAAGCAAAGCAAAAATCCAGCAGGCACATGAGGAGCAGAATACAAGGCACTGGGCAGTACTCCATACATAGGTAGCACCTATAACCAATTCACACGGAGGATCTATGTAATTACCTATAGCCTATGTTATCTTTCTCTATACATTGCTGTTACCACTCCAGATTGTTACATAGCAGGCTTGTTCACATATTGAATCGCTGTACTGTACTCCGTACCATAGAAAAAGCTGCGTAATAAACAGAGCTGCGCAACAGATGTGTAGAGTACATGCAACAGTTCTACAACAGGAAGTAGGAGGTAACTTAGGTAAGGTTACCTTAGGTACGGAGTAGGTTAGGTACCTCAGTTGCACTGCCAATCCGGAGTGAGCCTGCCCCCAACAATGGGTCAGCAAACGGGTCTCTGGAACTAGGTTAGTACGGTAGCTGGACCTAGACCCAAATTACCTCTCCCTTCCTTACTTACACCAAAATAGGTAGCAGTGGAGATGATGCACAGCACTGCTGCATGAGCGAACACGATTCGATCTCTGGGCCGACGACACCTCTGACGATCAGATCAGCCACTTCAGCTGGCTACGGAAGCCATCGCCTCGCGCGGAGGCTCTCCATCACATCACCGGTCCTCCGTGGTCCGGCTCCGTGCTCTGATACTGGCATTGACTGTCCACACCACGCCGCCACAGTACCTAACCTAGGTCCCGTTTGTCCGTCTATCCCGCTTCACGATGGCCGTCAGCGCCGTGGGCACGTTCTTCATCGTGCTCGTGGTCCTGCTGGTGGCCGCCGCCGTCAGCTGGGTCGTCTTTACGCAGCTGCGCGCACGACGCTTAGGAGTACGTGTATTCCCACTCATTCATCTATTGATTCATCCATCCTTCCATTCAGTACCTATGTCCATCGGCCTATCAGCCACCTCTCAAGACTAGACTCTTTTCCGCTCATCACTCATCTCCCCATCCATCTACGCATACTATCACCTGCTAGCTCGATGTCTCACAATCCCCGACATTGCCTTCACCTACCATTCTCTCTTTCCCCTTCCGACCTCTTTCCCTTGCTTCGTCAAGTCGACGATCGCAAAGCTGGTTGCCACGCGCCATATCGGCCAGATACATCATCACTCGTCCTTGTGCCATTCCCATCTCAGGCTCTGGCACTGCACTTCGCGCTATCGACGGGCGAGTCTCCTCCGCATTTCGATCCAGTTAAGCTAACATATAACCACGTGCCATATAGCTTCCGTCTCCTCCTCTGTCGTCGTACATTCCTTTCGCGGGCTCCTCGCACCAGTCGTCGTATGGGAACCCGCAACCCCGCGCCGGCGGCATCCGCGGATGGGTGAGCGATCGCTTCCAGTCACTCAAGAATCCTCGCTCCGCGGCCGGCGCATACGAGCAGCCTAGTGCCCCTGCCGGCCGCCGCGGCTTCGGGCCCCTCGATCCAGACGAGGCCTGGGATGCGCGCGTTGGCCACGAGGCATACGGCGGCACCTACTATCCCGATGACCAAGAATTGGAAGACAGAAGCTACCACGGCCACGGAGCCACGCCATACGCGGGCTCTGGCTACCAGATGAACCTAGCTGGCGACGGCGTAGACGAAAGCAGAGGACGCAGCCCCAACCCTCGTCCCGGCGGTCCCGCCGCATCTGTTGGTACGCACCCTGCTACTGGCGACGCAGGCCATCACAACCCCTTCGACGACGCAGCCGCCGAGCCGAGCAATATGAGTTTTCGGGGCGTTAGTCCGCGCCCCATCGACACGCACGGCGCCGCCGCTGGAGCTGGCGGAACTGGCGGACCGAAACATGATAGTCCCACATCTATTGCCGAGCGGAGATCTGTGTTCAGAGAAGACGTATGAACAACCACAGCATAACAACCATAGCCCAATCTCGATGATCAGCTAAGCAACCTGAACTTGGCACGCCGGAGGTGGCAACGGTCCGACCCAGTCATGTCCTTGACAATGTTACCAAGCGAACTGCAGTAAGAGCGCGGAACCGATGCCTACGGAAACGGCCACAGGGATTCGGCGAACTTGGCGAAGGGAGGCTTCTTCCTATCTTTTTTTTCTAATTTTGTATTCACACATTAGTTGTGGACGGAAAGCAGTCACGTCCAGTTCTTGTTGTCCCTTTCTTTCTTGTAATGAGATTATTAGAGTCATTTGGCACGCGGCATGGTGACAGGAGCGGGATTGGCGTTTTGGGGGCCGCGCAAAGGTACTACACACACATGTTCATACCTCGTGGGATACGATGAGTAAGAAATAGGATGAATGGGTTATGGCCAGTTTTTGCGCGATTACGGGAAAAGAATCCGAAGAGACGTTGAATACTATTGTTACTACTCATGGGGTCCCTATGCTTATTAAGCTGCTTTGCTGAATTTCGTTAGTGTGATTATCATTATTAAGATAATCAATTAATTCTTTTGACTGTTAGGCTAGAGAGTGTATTACTCAAGCTATATGAGAACATGGTGCGAGAATGACATTCTTATCATTTTCGCTGTGGATTTGGGATCGTATGACTTTCGTGAGGGAATTACAACAATGAGTTGAATATATATGCTAGTAACGAGGTATGTATATGTCATTGAAATATACGTTTCTAAATGTAGAGGGAGCATTTTGGTAATGAAGCAACCTCCGCTGGTATATAATAGAGTATTGACCAGTGAGGATGCAGCTTTGAATTCAAACACGTTACTGTTTGCGATGAGGAAGGATAAGAATGATGGACTACGATAGCTTGACGTGCTGCAATGAGAGAACGGCCATGGCGGCACTACGTTCGTAAGGGCTACTGTAAACTTCAAGTTGATGAGAGGCGTATATCTTGTTGCACAACAGCATATTATATTTGTACGTAAATATAGGTACTTTTGCGTTATCAACGTAGCCTAGGTAAGGTAACGTGTAACAATTGATACTTGAAATATGATGAGGTAGTGGCAGTAGCTTCGACCCCTATTGGTATATCTTGCCCCTTGCAGAGCATCGGTAATAAGAAAATTGACATTCCGAGAGGTGTGAAGCATTAATGCAATACAAAGCTTTTGGCGACGCTATCTCTTTAAGTATTTACATGTGTAAAAAATTACTGACCTTTTCTATCTAGATTGTTGTTCCCCGCAAGTTTGAGCTTCTATTTATCTTCCCTCCCCCTTTATACACATCTAAAATATGCCAATCCACCCACATTCACAAGCCCTTCAACTTCATCACATACTCCCCCAGAAGCCCCAGTACAAACATCCCACCGACAATCCCGAACTGATCACGGAACCACTTGCCGCAGCTCGCCGGCGAATTCAACTCAACATCGTAGATAAAGTACGCGAGCGCGAGTCCGACGCCACAGACTGTGCCCAGGAAATACAGCGCGCCGAAGCCAGCCCAGAAACCGCATAATGCTAATAATAACACTTGCAAGGCGCCGAGAATAGAAGATAGTAGCTTGGTGCTACGCCGGAACCGTAGACTCATGCTCTTCACGCCGACTGCCGCGTCGTCGGCTATGTCCTGGTGCGCGTAGACGGTGTCGTAGATGATGGTCCATAAGACATTCGCAGTGAAGAGCGCCAGCGTCGCTTTTCCATTCCCATTTCCCATCTCCTTGCCCTTGCCCTCATGCGTGAAAATCTCAATATCCATCGCCGCGCCACAGAAAAGTACGGCCCACGCAAACGCCACCCCCAGCACGACCTGCGGGAAATCCGACACGCGCTTCGTCAGCGCGTACAGACCGAACAGGAGGACCATGATCACCATGTGCGGGAGACATTCAGGTGGGAAACATAGTTGTGTGAACGGATATAGCACGAGTGTGAGTTGGAAGAGGGCGAATAAGTATGCGCGGTTAGGAGATACGGCGCCGCGGGCTACAGGCCGGTGCCGCGAGCGCGCGACGAGGCGGTCGAAGCGCGCGTCTGCGGCGTCGTTGTACTACATACATACAACAGCTGGAGTCAGTAGGTAATTACTTACTCTTCGGGCAGCTCTGGGACTATCAAAACATGCTGCTGGAATAATATGCTCCTGAGATATTCAGGAGTCTCAAGGTACAGTACTATGGCGGGGGGGGGGGGGGGGGGGAATGAGTCGTGGGGTAGCTAAAGGTACATGGGCCGGTGGGGGGGGGGATGGGGCATGGGGGGGTTTTGGGGGCG